>PVHY01006794.1:0-71873 GCA_004024945.1 Uropsilus gracilis | reverse complement strand
TTTTTGCCTGTGGAACCGCAGGCTCTCGTTGCCCAGGGTACCACGGACTCAAGCCATCCCCAGCCTCAGCTTCCCAGGTAGCTGGGATTACAGGCGTGCGCCACCACGCCCAGCTGTTTTTTTGGAACCAGGTCTCACTACGGGCCCCAGGCGGGACTCGAACCGCGATCCCTGGCTCCGGCCGCTTCATAGGCTGAAGATTATAAGCACGAGCCACCGTGCCCGGCCCCTTAGGTTTATTTTTAAAGAGAGACTTATCAGTCAAAAAGGAGATTGGTTAAGCTGAGAAAAAAACAAGACACAGGGGGAAACTCAGGCAGTAGCCTTGCCAAGCACTATTCAGACAAAAAGTCACAGCCAAATACCCACTTGATTCCTCTAGAGTTATATGTTCCTATGTGTATGTTCTTAAGCCCATGCTCACCAAACAACTCTCTGATTATGGTTTGGTTTCTAACATGAGCCCTTCCCTAGCAGGAAGGAGATGGTTCTCAACCTGTGGTCCATCAATTCCTAGGTAACCAATAGATTTAACTTCCATGAATCCCTGAAAATATATATCACATTTGTGTGTATGTACATTGTGGGAGGAGGAGAATATCCTTGCCTATATTAGACTCCCATATGAGTTCCTGGTCAAAAAAAAGGTATAAAGAATCAACAAATTCTACAGGGAGCAAAATTTTCATTGGTTATATAGTACCTATTACATTTCACATCAATTATTGTTTCCATTGACAATACTGTTACTCTGTATTTATAGATCTCTCCCAAGTCTAGTTAATATGAGTTTACATACAAATACATAGGTGAGCATTTAATATAATTTGGTATTTAAGTCAGGTTTCTGAGTCTACAAGACTACAAATATGTAGGTAAGCATTCAATATAACTTGGTTTTTTAAATCAGGTCTTTGAGGCTACAAGACTACCCTGCTACTCATTTAAACTCTTGGGAAAGTCTTCCTCTGGGAACATTAAAAAAATCCAAGCCAATTAAGAGCAATTTTTCTTAATTTAAATGTATATGCTCTGTCTTCTAATAACTATAGGCGGGCCAGAACAAACCAGTGAAAATAAAAAAAAAGAGATGGCAGATAAAATCAACAATGACCCTCAAGATCTAAAGATAAGAAGATAATTTATGGTAAGGTTTTTCCTCCTGGGAGGGATGAATGGTTTGAAATAGTGTCAGCATGCTCATTTCATAAGAGATTCATTTTTTTATTCTCTCAACTCAATTGAGGATCAACAGTCATGAAGAACTCACACGCTTTCCAAGAAGCACATAAAAAAGTGATTAATTATTATTTCATATATGTATATATATGGATCTAGGAGGCTCATTGTAGTTATTAATTAAATCTTGAACATTTGCTATGTTTCATCCTCCCATGCAAGGCACTGAAGACAAAGGACAAAAGAAACTCAGGGTAAAGACCAAGACCCAGCTTTACAGGAAGTCATCATCTGCTGGGAAAAGACAGACACTAAACCGATAATTAAATAAAATTCAATGAGTTATAATATAAGGAGAGATGCTTTTAACTCAAACATTGAAAGGTGGGAGTGGGACCTAAGGGGAGGGAGAGTGGTGCAATGAGGTAGACAAGGAGACCGCCTCCGCAGCGTAACTTACCGATGTGACCGCCTTCACTTGGCCAGTGGTGACAGGAGTTGCCACACTACTATCTGTAATTACAAACTGACCTGTGGGAAGTGTCATCATTTGAATCTCAGATGCTGAAAAACAGGAAATATCCATAGGTAGATGTCCACGGATTCTAACACATGTTGTAGACACAAATACCTAACCAACAACTGTCTTCCCCATTGAAATGTTTTTCATGCATTTGCTTGCTGTTAAAGTCTTGTGTGATGTGATTTCTTGGGATGGTGAAAGCATTTCTGACAGGGATTGATCACAGGAGATTAGCAAGAGAGCTACCAAGTGCCATAAACAGTCAGTGCCATAAACAGTCAAATGTGGTTTCTGAATAGCAATAAAGTTAAATAAATGTTCAATCATTTCATTGAAACCTTGAAATAAGTTACAAAGATTTACCTGTTAGGTCTATATTTTTACCATTTATATTTAGATTTGAATCAGTGGCACAACTATTCACTATTGCCTAGCATTCATAACTTAACCTAACTTGAATTTAACTTCTCCCCAGTATTACTAACGCAAATTAAAACCAGAGTTCACCTGAGTATCTAGATGATACTCTTGAAATGGAGTTTTTGACTAAAAAGAATCAGAGCTTCCTGGGAAAATGGCTACCTCCAGACCTAGGGTAGAAATGTATGAGACGAGTACAGAGTTCAGTGTTAGGACAGCATGCAAGGGGCTATGAGACACAACTAGGAAAGAGCTCAACAAAAGATGTTCCCACTAGTCAAAGATGGGATAATCTGAACATCAAGAAAGAGAACAACTGCAATGGTTTGAAACATGTCAGATGGGCTAGAATCCATGAGCATATAAGGATGCAAAGGTAAACACACACACACACACACACACACACACACACACGTCCTCGCTGGTCACCCTGGATAATACTAAGAAACAACACATCTTGACAACTAGTACCTAAAGGAAATGAGCCAGGTATTTAAAGTATTTATCTCACCACACCTGTTCAAGATGTACCTCATAGTAACTTGGTAATTAGGGTCAAAGTTTTTCCAGCAAACAAGTGAATAAAGATGACAGAATCCGAATATCAATTTTTCAATGTCTAATGAATTAGTGCAGCAAAGAAAAAAGAGGGACATTTTGTTTTTCTGGATGGAGGAACACACCAGCTATGATGTGTCCTGAGTGAAAACTGAATCTTAATCTGACCAAGACCCTGGGTCTGACAGTAAGTCTACTAGAAATAAAAGAACAGAAGAAAGCATCTTAAATGCACTTCACCAAAGAGGAAATACAGCCGGCCAATAGACATATGAAAGAATGCTCCACATAAATGCAAATTAAAACCACATTGAGATACCATCTTATACCAGTAAGAATGGCCCATATAAAAAAACGGACAACAAGATTGGCGCGGTTGTGGAGAAAAAGGAACTCTCTTACACTGCTGGTGGGAGTGCAAACTGGTCCAGTCACTACGGAAGACTGTTGGAGGACACTAAAACAATTGAAAGTGGAATTACCATTCAACCCAGCAATCCCACTCCTGGGAATCTACTCAGAGACATTAAAACACTAATTAAAAAGGACACCTGTATGTGCATGTTTATTGCAGCTCTGTTTACAATTGCAAGATATGGAAACAACCCAAATGCCCCAAAACCAATGACTGGCTGAAAAAAATGTGGTACATGTACACAATGGAATACTATGCATCAATCAAGGAGGATAAACATATGTCATTTGCAGCAACATGGATGGAGCTAGAAGGACTCATATTAGCAGAAATAAGCCAGAAAGAAAAAGAGAAATACAGATGGTCTCACTTACATGAAGGATATAGGGAAAAACAAACAAGAAGAATTAGAAGTAACCAACAGAACTGAACAACAGAGAGAGGAGGAGGGGGAAGAAAACAGGGGAGGCAGAGGGCACAAAAGAATAAGATGGTTAACAGGTATTAAGGAAACAGGAAATGGGAAAATCCCGGGGTATGCAATAATGATATATATATCTCATTATTATATCATTACATATATATATAATATATATATATACACACATACACACACACACACACAATCTAAAAAATTAAATTAAAAAAAAGAGTCTTTGGCCGGGCATGGCGGCACATTCCTGTAGGCGGCAGCCTAGGAAGCCACAGCTGGGGCCAGGGGTCACAGTTCCAGTCCCACCGGGGGCACATAGGGAGATGTAGTCCCAAAAAAATTGCTGGGAGTGGTGGCGCACACCTGTAATCCCAGCTACCTGGGAAGCTGAGGCTGGGGATTGCTTGAGTCTGTGCTACCCCGGGCAACGTGAGCCTGCGGTTCCATGGCCAAAAATAGCGAGACCTAGTCTCAAAAAAAAAGTCTTAAACGATAAGACATGAGTGCCACCAACAAAATCCAGAATGGAGGCAACTTCTGAAGGACAATTATCCAAGTTTCTCAACATATAAACTATTTGTTGAGAATAGGCACCTCATCTGGAATGCAATTTGAACATACTGAAAAAAATTTTTTCGAGATGATCACAGAAATATGAACACTGACTGGAATTTGGTCTTAAATACTGTCATGTATTTTTAGGCATGACAATGATACTGGAGGTTTTTAAAAAATAAAGTATTATATTGTACAAAAATGAATAATGATGTTCAATCAACTAAAAAGTAAAATTCCTTTGTTTTAGAGTGTCATACTAAAACATACATGGATAAAATTACATAGATTATCATACTGTTGGAGACTTAGGAAAGAATGGCGGGCTTACAGGTGAGAGAAGCCATGAGTTCATAAGTGTTGAAGCAGGACAACAGGTATCGGGAGGTATCCATTATGCCATTCTGTTTTTGTATTTTTTAATTTTTTTGCCTAAAAAATAATTTTATTTCTAGACTCTTTAGGTTAGAATACTACTAAATGGCCAACTGCACAATTCCACATTTAATCCATGGAATTGCAATGATTATAAATGCAAATGTGTTTATCAGGATTCTACTGGCATCTAATATGAATAGACTCCTTCCTTGACTGGAAAATCAGCCTTCATTGTGATTACCAACATTTAAGAGTACAGACAGCAGACACCACTAAGTGGTAGGTTTGAGATCTACTCTGTACCAACTCTATATTCTTAAACAAAGCTCAATTTTAACAAAGAGGGGCACAAGAAGAGAGATCAACAGTAGGAGAAAACCAAGACTACTCTTTCTACCTTCTCAGCTCCTATTCCTCCTAGATCTTCCCTGACCTATTGAATCTATCACCTTTATTCCTGTCCTTCACATCCTCAGTGATCAAGATTCTCAGACTTTCTAGCTCATACCCAAAGCTGTCGTGCCCACCAAGATTTCTACCTAAGCAGACTTTTGGCAGGAAGCCTTTTACTGCTTCTATATCACTAATCTCAGAGTTCTTAAATTAAATACTTGGAGATCTATGACCACTAGATAATGATGTCTTTGACAATTTTAAAGACAATTTTAATAGGAGAAACAGCATAGTGGGGTGGTTTCAGTAAAAAATTCTGGAGCCTCGCTGCCTGCATTTCAACCTGCCACATACTAGCTGTGTTCTTTGGGCAAGTTACTCCATCTCTCAACTTCTTTATCTGTAAAATACAAATAACAATGAAACTTCTAGGATGCTGTGAAAAGTGAGTGTGACATATAGGTGGTGTAGACTCATTCCTGGCTCACAGTAAGAGTTTGATGAAAACTGGTCAACATTATTAGTGTGTGATGCTACTGAAATGATTGTCAGTATTAATCTTGTATATACCCAGGTTCTAACACAGTGACAGATACACAGCAAATGTGGGTAGAAGCAATGAGTCATTACCATCAGCATATCCCACACCCACCTTTGTCAGCATATGAACCACCTGCTGTGCTTCTGTATGAACATCCCTAAAGTCTGAAACATGCAGCTCTCTGAGATCTGTATGTTACTTTGAATGTGGTCAGCAAACGGATTCAAGTTTCTGCACATGCGTGTTTAGAAAATCTATCCTGAAGCTGATGAAATTATGGTCCAAAGCAAATTTGCATTTGCCTCCCATGACTTAGAGCATTTCCCACTAGTTTCCTACTCACAGTAGCCACGGAAGGAATTCCAAGCGTTGGGTAGGTATGTGTGCTGGACAGAGGAACCCTGCTGCTGCTGCTGCTGCTGTTGCTGCTGCTGTTGCTGCTGGAGAGCCTGGCCTTGCGCGGAAGCACTGCCTTGTATCTGGGAGGGGCTGAGCCCCTGCTGGGACTGCTGTGAGGAGGGGCTCAGAGGCTGCCCTGTTACCTAGAAGTGAGAACAAGAGTGAGAAATCAGAACTTTCCAGAAAAGACTCATACATAATTGAAAGAAAAAAAAATCAGGCTAACCATGGATTATGATAGTAAAGTAATGTAGATGTAGATGAGAAAGTAATATTTTCAATAAGAAAAGGGGCTCTGCTACGGATTCAGTAAAAATGGAGGCATGGCTCTCGTGGCCCAGCTCCTCCTAGAAGGAGGCAGAGCAGCTATGAGGTTTTGTCTTATTCCTTTCAGCCACAGACAGGTCCGGCTATCTACAGAGGGCCCCAAGTTCCTCATTAGCATCACATTTCTGGCCAAAGCAACTCAAGGTTGGAGGGTCAGAAGGGATGCTCAGAATCCCTGGTAGCACTTGGTAGCCCAGGGACAGGCTTCCCTAAGACTGTTCCCCTTCCTTCTCCCTTCCTCTCCCTCCCGCTGTAATCTGCAGGGGTGTGGATGAACCTGAGACAAGTGGGTCAGGGTGTGCATGTGGGTATACCAAGGCTCTCTGTGGTGCAGGATAAAGGCTCCGAATTCTACCTATTAAGTGTGAAGGCAGAACAAAAAAATGCATGTTTTTCCTAAGGCTTTCAACTGGAAAGGCTCAGAATCAGCAAAGGAGAGAGGAGTCCTTTCTCACTTCTTCCCACCCTAGCCTGGCAGCTGCCCATGCTACTTACGGTGTTTGTCAGAAAATACAATTGATGTTAAAGTGGCATTACTCATGTTATTTAGTTTCAGATATTACTTTGCATATCTTTTTTTAATTTTGTCATCATGAAAATTTATGTGTCAACCAGGATGATAAAATACATTTTACTTAATGACTTGCTAGCCTGATTCAAAACTTTTAAATAATCAAACTTGACAACAGGTTTTCATTTGCACTTTTGTTCTGGAACCTGCAAATATCAGGGATGGGCCAACATGCACCTTTTATGACACAGACACCTCCATTTCTTAACGTATTTACTGTACACATTAGTTAGTTTCCTACTGGACTCACAGCTCCTTGAGGACAAGAGCTAGAAAAGTTTGATGCCATGGGTAAGAATTTTATAAATATTTTTTGGACAGATGTTGCTATGTGATCTCAATAATAGACTCAATCACATAAACACAATTATACCTCACAAAGTCACTGTTCCAAAATTACACAAATAACAATTGCATGCATTCAGAGTCTTTCCACCTGGAAGAGAAGCTAATCTCTCAGGGAAAGAATGCCTACAATACCATATAAAAATTGGAGGCAAAGGTAAGACTCCCTAAAACCCAAAAATAACATTTTGATCATGAAGGAAACTTGGTCTGAAGGTAATGCCTCCTCTCTTCACACTTATTCACTCGTCATGTCCCTCCTAGCACTGCTGTGAACAGTCTGTGGAGCAGAGTACCTGGGAAGATGATGGAGTCGAGGTGGCGGGCTCTGTGACCTGAATGTGCTGCACCTGGATGGCATGCTGGGTGTAGGTCTGAGGATCATGGAGTTGGCCAACATCCACTGTGGACTGCTGAGACTGGTGAGGGGAAGTGGCCTGGAAATAACCAAATGCACATTGATGAAAGGTAAAGGAAAGTCCAGAGTAAAAGTTCAGCTAAAACAATATTCTAACAGAAGTATATGAACTAACGGACATTCAGATTCAGTGTTTTGCTCCTGACCATGCCTCGACCAAGCTAGAAAATATTAGATGGTTTTTAAATGTAGGCAACAAGCCGGGCACGGTGGCTCTTGCCTGTAAGCATCAGCCCATGAAGCAGCCAGGGCTAGGGATAGCGGTTCAAGTTCCGCCTGGGGCCCATAGCAAGACCTAGTTCCAAAAAAATAGCTGGGCATGGTGGCACAGGCCTGTAATTCCAGCTACCTGGGAAGCTGAGGCTGGGGACTGCTTGAGTCTGTGGTACCCCAGGCAACGAGAGCCTGCGGTTCCATGGGCAATAATAGTGAGACCTAGTCTCAAAAAAAAAAAAAGGAGGCAACAGGAGTGGGCAGAGGTGGAGGCCAGTTGGCAGAGAAGGCAGCTCCAGGAACTGGGAAGCTCAGTATCTACAGAATAGATGGGTTCATCATGGGCCAAGGCCAAGGGGACCGCGGGACAGCAGTGTCAACATTTAATCATTAACATTCAAAGTCTGTGCTGAGTGTAAAGAAAGAAGACACACCAGGAGGAACAAAGGAGGATATAAAAACCTAGCTGAGAGCACTGTGGGACAGCAGAGGCGGAAAGGCAGTGTCCAGGTGAGGAACTGCAGGACTGACAGCCGCCAGCAATGGAAGGCCATGAAAACCAAAGTAAATCTGTTCCTTACACATCTACATGAACAGACTTCAAAATGCTGAAGAAAAATGCAAGTGGCAGCATAACAAAGCACTTGTGTGTTAAAAACAAAACTGTAGTGTATATTGATGGGTACATACATGTATTAATTAAAAACATGAAACAGGAAAAAAAAAGTATGCATCTGAAACATAAGCCACTGATGCTATTTAGTTCTGGAAAAGAAGGAGATTGCAGGAATGTAACTCCTAACAAGAAGTGAGATAAGAAACTCTAAGGAATCAAAAAATTGTTTCCCTTAAAATGCAATTAAATTTGATGACCTAAGTGTGGTCAGTTAAAAGAAATCAAAGGAGGGAATTTGCTTTCAGCTTGTCACTATTAGCATACTAGAAAAGTGTTCCTAACCTTTTGTGCATGATAAACATTTTTGGAAATCTAGCTAAAGTAAATATTTCTTTTTCCAGAATATACATATATATTACACATTTTATAGACTATTTAAAAAATTCACAGATTCCTCCAAATTTGATAAACAGTTGGTGACAGTAGCCATTTCCAGTTTCTTACTCTGATAATAGTTTTAAAATTTCAGACACCAAAATATTTCAGAGCCATAAGTTAGTTCATTTGTGTCTTGGGTATAAATAATGAAACCACAGTTTTGGAGGAGTCCTTAGGTTCAGCTTGCTAATCATCAAGAATGGGCTACTATCTTGATAGAAGGAACACAGTTATAACTCTCTTTTAATAAGTATAGACTTACTTTTCAGAGACTGAGTCAAAGTTACTCTTTACCAAGTCATTCAGTGCCAGCGGGAACTTACTGAATGGATTCCTTACCCAACAGTCACCCTGGGCATCCAAACAAAAGGGTTCAGAAGAGACTCGCAAAGAGCTTGCTCTAACACCGCGCTGCCATCGTGCAGGAGTCTAAAACCCTCTGGACTCCCATGGACAGTATTCTAGGTACGAAGTGCAGAGCCCACTACTGCTTGTGGGCAAGAGGAAGCGTGGCCAGTGCCGTAGATTCAAAACTTAAAAGCAGAAACACATTATGTAGGTCCAGCTCCAGCACAGAATTGGGCACTTTTGTGGCCCAGTTGCCACATAGACTAGGGCAATCCAACACTCATGAAGGTAAAGAGAAAAGCAATACATACTGGGGCCACCTGCACCACTTGAAGCTGTATATGCTGAGGCTGCTGAAGACCGGATGTGGACTGTGACACAGGAATGTACTGAATCCGCTGGTAGTCCCCTTGTGGCGTTCGGTAATCTGTTGTTAAGGTCTGGGACAGTTCTGTCATGGCTTGGGTGAGCAGGTCTGTCGTCTGGGAAAAATCACAAAACATATCAGTGGGTAACACTACTGTTTCTAACCACTTTGGTGCTACGGCCTATGGAAATTCAGTTTGTCTCACTGGTGGGTCACAGGACTATAAGTTAGTTTTGAGCCCAAATACATATCTAAAGTTGAAGGATGTTGGAAAATTACCTGCATCTGCCTGTGGCAGACACTGTGGAGGTAGCCTAGAGGTTCTGACAATCTTGCAATGAAGGAGTGGCACTGAAAAATGTCTTTGCGAGCTCCTTCACAGAGAATACTGCAAAGCATCAACTAGGAGACCCAGGCCAAAGCCTGATGCCTTCGGAGAACGCTGAGAAGTAAGAGGCTATGTTTGCAGCCAATGACGCCAGACAGGCATGGCTTTGGCATATAAAGCTGTGAAGGGCATTGAAGAAGATACCACATACTCACCACTACAGTCTCCCCAGTGGCACTATCTGTAGTTAAAACGGCAGGGGTGGCACTAATCACAGCTGTTGTCAGAGGCGTATGTAAGGTGTTAGGAAGCTGAGCAAACTCAGGATGCTTCTTTCGAATATGCTGCACCATTTTGGTCTGAAAAATCATGGCAAAAAAACAGGAATAATTATTAGAATTAATTATTCTCAATCTTCTCCCAATGTAAAAACCCACCAAAGGTTCCTAATTTGTTATGTTATGCTTAACATAAAAGAGCAACACCGACTCTGATTTTTAATTTTTTTTTTTTTTTTTTTTTTTTTTTTGAGACTAGGTCTCGCTATTTTTGCCCGTGGAACGCAGGCTCACGTTGCCCGGGGTACCACAGACTCAAGCAATCCCCAGCCTCAACTTCCCAGGTAGCTGGGATGACAGGCGCGCGCGCCACCACGCCCAGCTATTTTTTTGGAACTAGGTCTCATACGGGCCCCAGGCGGGACTCGAACCGCAATCCCTAGCCCCTGCTGCTTCACAGGCTGAAGCTTACAGGCATGAGCCACCGTGCCCGGCTGATTTTTAAATTGTGACAATGCTTTAAAGGGATGGCGGGAGAGATGATGAAAATAAATTTAAAAATTCACCTAATGCCATGCCATCGGGCAAAGTGAGAACCCCACAGCACTCCCTGATCCCATGGTATTCCAGCCAAAGCCTCCAGGAAAAGTAACACCTTTTACAAAAAATGTTAAGTTCCTAGGCAGAACTTCTACCTGTCTGAGCTCAAAAACAGCTCAGAAAATTCAAATAGGAGGCCCTCAGCAGATGGACAGAAAAGGAAAACGGCAAGTGCTTAGGTCATTAGAGGGTGCTGACTCTGGGGGGAAAGTCCACCATCTTCCTCGCCATTCTGGGCTGACTATTTTTAGGGAACAGTTCACAGCCATGTGAACTAGGAAAGCACCTCCTTTGGTCCCCAGTAATTCAGAAGAAACCTTCAGAGCACCGAAGGCTGAAACAGCGGTCCCATTCAGAGTTAGAGACTTGGCCATACCTTGCTGCTGTACTGTTTGGAGCAGTGAGGGCAGCAGACAGGAGGGGTAGCAATTGTGCCTGTGAGCTGGGTGTGGGTACTCAGCATGGGATCTGGCTCTCCGGGGCCTGCAGGGCGAAGCTTCCGAATGCTTGGTGGGAGTTCAGCTCCTGGATGGTTCTTCAGAATATGGGCTTTTCGCTTGCTGGCACTTTTATAAACCTGCACATGAATGTTATAACTGTGAAAGCAGTATCTAAGTCTCTTTTCTTGCTTACAGCAAGCCAACAATTTCATCACAAGAAAATGAGAAAAAAGTATTCATGTAGCTCAGAATAAAATACGTCAGCAAATGTAGTGAAGGATAATAAGGATATAATATCAATTAGAATTAATAAAAAAAACTAAATATAGATATGCTAAGGCATCTTCCTTAAAGTTGAGTATCTAAGATAGTCATTGCAAAAAAGTCTTTACCCCAAAGTTTGAAAGGTGGACATATAGTTACAGTAAGAGAGCCAGTTCTAAGTCCAGTTCATCCTTTAGTCTTTCTGTGAGAGCTCTCAAATGACACATGTGACAAACCGTAAGATGTTAAAGAATCTTCCAAAATGACAAGTCTAATAGCAACTAGTATCTGCAGTGGCAAATCCAGGCTTTAAAAAGAATATTTCTTTTCAGCAGACACAGCTACAGTGCATATAAGGGAATAGTTACAATGAAACAATAAATGTATACACTCTGTTTTATGGCATACCAAAATAAAGGTTGGAGTATTACAAATAGAGTATTTCACCACAATTCTTTTCACATTCTAGTCATCTTCCAAACTCTACCACACATATTATAAGTAGGATGATAAACACTCTCATTTTAGAGTTTGAAAATTTAAAGTGAATTCACATACTAAGTTCTTGGTAACAACTCTCACATTTTGTAGCAAAATTCACAGAGAGAAAGGAAGAGAAAAACAGTCAATTCTTAAGAAACAAGATTTGGCTTAAAAAGAGGCCACACTTTTTTCCCTCCTCCTAGAGACTAGGTCTCACTATGTTGTCCAGGTTTGTCTCAAACCCACAGACTCAAGTGATTCTTAGCCTCAGCCTCCCAGGTAGATGGGATTACAGGCACGGTGAGGCTGCACTTTAACCATTTCTTGTCTGGTTTTTTGTTTTGTTTTGTTTGTTTTTTGGAGACTAGGTCTCACTACGTTGCCTGGAGTACCGCACACAAGTTGCCTGGGATACCCATGGACTAAAGCAATCCCCAGCCTCAGTCTCCCAGGTTGCTGGAGTTACAGGTGCCTGCTACGGCACCCAGCTGTTTTTTCGAGACCAGGTCTCACTATGTTGCCCAGGGTAATCTCAAACCCATGAACTCAAGCGATCGCAAGCCTCTTGCCTCCCAGCACTTGGATGGTAACTGGCACGCGCCACCACGCCAGGCTCCATTTTTTGTCTGAATGGAAAACTGAGATAGGGAACCACCTGTTAAGAGCAAGTGCAAGATCTAGACACAGGCAAACTGGGACTGATCAGGGGTCCTGCAGGGACATTCAGGGCAGGAGGACTGGCCTTTACCTTATCACAATACTGGCAGAAATAGTCGCGATTGGGCTTTATGATGGGCAAGGTTAACTCTGGCACCTCTTCTATCTTCATATCTGGATGCCTCTTTGACAAGTGATTTACCTAGAAAGAAAAAGAGATCCTTTGTAAACAGAAGCTAGACAGTGACTTCCAGAAGTTGCAATTCCCTTTAGCGATGTCTCCCAAACAAGGTGAGCAGGAACAGGTACTTTTAACAGGAGTTCCCAGGAATTCAGTGAATTAATGAAAGTGAACTGGGAGCCTCACAAACAGCCTTTGATGAAAGAACTGCTGATGGCAAAAGGGAAACTACACTGACATGAATGTGTCTGGTGAATCTTCTGGGTGGAAACCTTACATTCTTTAGTAGCCTAGCATTACTGACAACACTGAATAGGATATAGGCTAAGGCACTGAATTTTAAATAATGCTCCATGATGTTAGCTCCTGGTGGAAAAATATTCTGCAAAAGCTACAACAAGGAGAACAAAGGGAGAGCATCCTGATATATCAGTCACCCTACGTGGATGGAAAATTTTCTTCTACTGCTGTTTCATATCTGGAAAAGAGAGACATTAAAGAAAACGATCAGGGAGAACCAAAAACTTTTTTTTTCAGAGACTAGGTCTCTCTATGTTGCTCAGGGTTGTGTCAAACCCATGGACTCAAGTGATCCCTACTAGCCTCAGACTCCCAGGTAGTTGGGATTACAGGCACGCGCAACCTTGCATAGCTATTTTTTAGAGACTAGGTCTCCCTGTTTTTTGTTGTTGTCTTTTTTTGAGAGTAGGTTTTGGTATTTTTGACTGTGGAACCACAGACTCACATTGCCTGGGGTACCACAGACTCAAGCAATCCCCAGCCTCAGTATCCCAGGTAGCTGGGATTACAGGTGCATGCCACCATGCCCAGCTATATTTTTTTGGAACTAGGTCTCACTATGTGTCCCTGGCGGGACTCGAACCGTGATCCCTGGCCCCGGAAGCGGCTTCCTAGGCTGCCGCTTACAGGCATGTGCCACCATGCCCGGCCCAGTCTCGCTATGTTGCCCGGGTAGTCTTGAACCCACAGACTCAAGCAATTCCTGGCCTTAGCCTCCAAGGGTTGGGATTACAGGCGTGTGCCACAGTGTTCGGATTGAGAAGCAAAGCCTTTTCTAGAAGTATATTCACTAAACATCTATTCAGGACACAAAAGAGAAGAGTTGAATGAAAGAGATGGAAAAGGGAAAAACAAAACAAAACCAGAAATGCAAAGTGGTCATCAGAAATAGAAACTGTGGCAAAGGAGGGCCACAGGAAATTGGCAAGGACAGAGCTCCCAGCTGGGAACTAACTGTTGGCCTCTGTTTTCTCCAAATCTACAGCCCCCAACAGAAGTGGGGGTATGGATGGGTGGGGCTTTAGCCCTATCCACCAGTAGATGGTTGTTGCATGGGGCAGCCATCTGCAGCCTGGATCAACAGGGGAATGTTTCCCCCCAGCCCTCATCCCAGGGAGGGCTTGGGAGGGCACTTGGCCAGTCATCTGGGTTACAACTCCATTCAGGGAGATACTGGGGGGAGGGGGAATGGGGGGTGCCCCTTCCATTTCAGTCTCCAACTAATTCTCAGGAGGTGGAAGAACATACATAATACAACTCCATCAGAGAATGGGCGAGAGAGCAGGTAAAAATCCAGTCCATGAGCCTGAGCTGGACAAAGCAGATGGACAATCAAGAGAACCAGTGAATGCGAGACAGGAGAAACAACTATGGAAACACAATGTCACAAGGTGCACCTATGTGCTCCCGGGTGTGAAAGACCCAAGACTTCATTTCGGAGATGCCTTTTAGGAGACCAAGGTGTCCCTTCCCACACTATAGGAGAGGAGAGGAAGGCTAAGAACTGGGGACACTGGCTCCACAGCAGGGCTGCAGAGTGAGACAGAGGAGACGTTCTACAATGGCCACTCATGGATGCCTGTATCCACAGAGAGACTTCTTCACCGACACTGGCAGGGGGTGAGACCCCCTAAATCTGTCACCAGAACCATAAGGTAAAGCAGCAAAACAACAGAGATGGGATTGGAGAAGACAGACTCCAGCAAGAAAGCATGGACAGACCACAAATAAATATGGTCGCCTAACCCAACTGGCCGCCCAACCCAACACAATCTTAAGACTGAAAACCTACCAACAAGGTTAGCCTGGTTCCAACAACACAGTCCCTCACCCAGTGAATGGACACTGCCACAGGAAAGAAAGAGACTAATGGACGTAACACGGACTAGCAAACCACAAAGAACGGGTTTGAGAGAATGGAGGGGGCACCAAATGGAGGAGGGAGGAGGAGGTATCCCAAAAACTATTTACCAAAGTTGTGATTTAATGAATAAAAATAAATACCAAAAAAAAAGAAGAAGAAGAAGAAGAAGAAGAAATGGGGGTATAGGAAGACAGCGGGTGGCGGCTCACACTGACCAGCATGCCTCGCCTCCGGAAGCCCATCATGCACAGACGGCACTTGAATGTGAAGCTGTCATAGTCGGTGGATGTGATTCGAGGCTTGAAGGTCTTGGAGCGGCTGATGCGGTCGGCTTTCTTGGCCTCCCTCTCAGGGTTATGCATCCTCTGCATATGTTCCCGTAGTTTATCTTTTCGCTGTTTACAGAGAGTTTTTGAGAGGCAAAGGGTAGAAATTTCTTAATCAACGGGATCAAAAGTCTAAAGCAATTATCATTTAGGAGGAATCACAGCCTACCAAGATGCCTCCGAATTTCTTGAGCGCAGAAATGTATTAGGACATAGCTAATATCCCTGGGATGACTGTTCACTAGCAAACAAGCACATTCTAGCAATCCTTGGTTTAAAATGACCATCATGAAATCAGTAGTATTGGATTTACAAAGTCATGTGCCTACTAACCCCCCTCACATATTAACAAATATAATGATGTTTCTCTGAATCCCAAGTAAACTTAAGTTAAAAAAAAAAAAAAAATCTACCATCTTATGGATTCAGATGTTCAAGTAAACAACTGCATGGCCCTGTCAAGTACAGATGGAGCATAGGGTATAGGGCCCAGGTCACATCTAGTTTGAAGGTATAACCTAGACTACATGTTGATAGGAACTGGTAGAAAAATCTGGCAGAGATCATTCAAAATAAAAAAATATTGCAAAAAATACCATTCTTTAGTAAGGTATGCTCCACTCCTAGACTTAAGATTAAAGTGCTATTGCACTGATAACCCATCATTTGATAAAGGCATTATTTTTAACTACTACATTATTTAGCACATCAACTTAAGAAATATCCCTTGAGGGCCTACCAAGTATCAGAAGCCCTACTAAGCTCAGAGTTCCACTGTTATGTGAAAGGGCTCCTGCCTTCTGCAAGAAAGGATGTGACCCAAATGCCCTTTCTTCCAGCCAGCACCCACCTTCATTCCTGAAAGTCCTGGAAAGAATTTTCAAAGTTTCCTAGTCAGTCACCAGTAAAATTTGGCCTAAGAACACTACCCCAGATAACTGTATTTTTTTAATTCCAAATACAAAGGTAAAGGTTTCCACCCCAGATCTCTGCTGCATTTCTACTTTTTCCTAAACATCAATAGTCACTCATTTCTCCCCACTGTTCCCCTTACACAGACTGACTGATTTTGTTACTTAAACCCCACAGTTTACTACTAAACCCACATGGTACTCAGTGTGCGATGACAGACAAGCTGTTGATCACTCCATCCTAACATCTCCAATACCAAACCACCCCCTACGCTCTTGTAAAGTCTTGCTCCTGTATCTTTTGTGTTCCCAAACATCTTGCCTCCTAAGCTACAGAACTCAGTTCTGTGCTACTCACCCTTCACCCTGTGTTCAGGCCCTGGTGCTATTAGTTCTTTGGACACATACCTTGAAATGGATCCTCTCCATGCTCTTTGCCTGTGCCTCTGCTTAAGACCAGCTCGCCAATGCCCATGGGTCCACTTCACTGGAACCCTAATTACTTTGGCAAAAGAAGCTGGCTTGACCTACTTCTCTGGCTGCATTTTTGCCACTGCCCTCATACCACATCCTCTCCACTCCACCTCACACTCTGGACATAGTATCACCTTAGTTACTGCTACTCCCCATGCTTGGAATTTCTTTATATCCCTCCTTCATTGCTCACCTATTCCTTTCTCTAAAAGGCAAACTCTTCCCTACTCTTTATTAATTCAAAAGTGTCACCTGACCAGTGAAACGGTCCTTCTGCCCATAGTTAATTTTTCTTGTGGCATTTTATTCTTTGCTCTATTATAGCAACAATACTAATTTTTAATGCACATGCCTAATTGTGTCACTAAATGGTGAACTTCTTAAAGTGCAAAGGTCCTAAGTGTCTTTACATAGGCTACCCTTGTGGCATTCATAGTTAGTGGGCCAGACAATTACAATACAGGATAATAAGGGCAATGACAGGGTCACGAATGACAGGGCCCTTGGAAACACACTGGAAAAGCACTTACTCCAGTTTGCAGATGCTCAATAAATGACCCCATGTGAAGTGCCATGAGCCAGGGAGAATGACAACCAGGCACAAAATTGGAGAACAAGGAAGGTATTTGGGAACCACCACTGGTAGTATGTTTTAGGTGATACCTCTTTGGAATCTATCTATGTGAAGAGTTATTAAAGGGTTTTTCAGAAGGGTCATGACTACACACTTGTCCTCTAGAAACATTCCTCTGGTTCTAGTCCGATAAATGGGTGGAAGGGATTTGGAGGCTTTATATTGGTTTGGCTAAGAGAAACCACATTTACATCGATTCCCTTTCCAGTGTGGTCCCAAGTTAGAGTTACCAGAGAGAGAGACTCTACCCAGACTGAAAGGTGAAAGTGAGATGCTACATGTCAGAGAGGCAGAGGTATGGGTGCCCCTGGCCGGCTCCTCCTCTCTCTCCCCTGCACAGTCACCGGTTCTCCCCCAAACACCTTACCAGCTGGTTCCACACCCACAACCATGCACAGTGATAGTGTCCTCCTGTGCCTACATTGCAGCTGGAGGTGCCTAGGTTTTCAGATCCCAAGGCAAGATCCCTTCGTCCCCCAGACCAGGGCTTCTGGGCTCTCTGGCCCTCCAACTCCTCCTTCTGATTCTTAATTAAGTTATGATTTATTCCTATAAGAAAAATTCTATTCCATAGTACTCAGAATAGTTTCGCTGCCTTCAATTGAATGCTATCTAATATATTTGGTGAAAATAAAGGAGGAAATGGATGCAGAAAGGTTTTTAATATGCCTATCTGTTAAAATGAATACTTGCAAAGGATATTTTTAAAATATTGAATGGAAAGGATGAATGGCCAACTAGTTAGCATTCCAAGACTAGGGTCCCATTAGATATATTAGAATTTTTCTTTAACTAGGAAACAGAAAAATGCCTACATATATTTAGACTTTTTACATTAACCTTTACTGTAGGGTTCTAAGCTATGCTACTATGTATTAAAAGTCTTCAGGTGGAAATAATAATAGAAAAGCTAAGCTATGAAAATGACTTTTTGTTCCTCTTTAACGTCTCCACATTCTATCTAAATACCTCCTTTTAAAGTTAGTTTTCCCCATTTTACTCCATCTCTGAGTCTTTTCTTCTAAGACTTGCTGTGCTCTTCAGTAGAGGGTCTCTCAGTGACATCTTTGGAGAATCATAGGATTCCCTAGTGAAGGGTATTTTCCTGTTTTCACATTTATTTGTTCAACTCTTATCTCTCAGTCTTTTCTTTGCTTCTGCATTCTGTCAGGTTACTGATACTTATTTTTATTTTCATCCTGGATGTCACTAACACTCCCCAAAGTAGTGTGTTTTCAGTGTTTCATGGATGACTCACCTCGACCAGAGGTGCCTTCAGGACTCAATAACCAGACTCTTGCTCTTAATAAGCATTCAATAAAAATCTAATGATTTGATAAGTAACTGTGTTATTCTCCAAGGAATCTCTTAATAATAATCTATTCTCATTAGATATTTGAAATCTTTTAAAATATGCATTCTTATGCTGCTTGAGGATTTGAATTAATTATTTTGGGAAATTAAAGCAAGTTTCCCCCTTAATTGTATCATAACTAAATCAAGCATTAAGGCATAAAGTGCATCTCAAATTCAATTCTTTGTAAGCAGAAGGTAAACGGATGAGATGCACAGGCATTCACCCTTAGCTGGTCAATTTTCAGTGGCTGTGAGGACAACCTTGGGCTGTTCGCGGGACACATACCTTGAACTGCTTTCCACATGTGGAACACAAGAAGTCCTTGCGGTCTGAGTGTCGGAGCATGTGGAGCCGTAGTTTGTCCGGGCGACAGAATGCCTTGTCACACTCTGTACACTGGTAGATCTTTTCTGAGTGGAAGCTTCGCACATGTTTTTTCACCTGGCAGCAAAGACAGAAAAACAGGGTTTTCAGGCACCAGAGGGAATGCAGAGAAGCAACTTATTGACGCTAGAGGGAGCCAAACACAGTATCATGGATTTTCAGCAACTCAGTGGTTTAATCCAGTTAGATATGATAGATAAGTGGCCTCAGTAAAGCAGACAATTTCTGTTCTGAAGAAACATAAGTCGCCAAAAAGTCTCAGAAATCTTAACATCCTCTATGACTTGAGGAAAAGGAACAAAGAGTACTTCATTAGAGCCCTGATGACATAGAACCCATTTTTCTTCTTTGTCTTCTTTTATGCTTAAAAGTAGAGCAACTTTGGATTTATTTAAATGAATTGAGCTAAAAATTACCTACAGGAAAATAGAAAATAATTCTTCCTCACTTTTTTTTTTTTTTGAGACTAGGTCTCACTATTTTTGCCTGTGGAACCGCAGGCTCACGTTGCCTGGGGTACCACAGACTCAAGCAACCCCCAGCCTCAGCTTCCCAGGTAGCTCAGATTACAGGTGCACACCACCATGCCCAGCTATATTTTTTTGGTGCTATGTCTTGCTACATGCCTCCAGCGGGACTCGAAACGCGATCCCTGGCCCCGGTTGCGGCTTCTAGGCTGCTGCTTACAGGTAGGCACCACCATGCCCGGCCAACTCCTCACTTTTTTCTGCTTCCAATGTATACAAGATGCAACTTAGCCTCTTTTAATAACTGGTTCTTTCACATCTTCCTATAAAAATAGGTTCTAAAGAATTAAAGACATGAAGTGTTCCCATAGAATAATAGTATGCCAATATCACTTTTTTTTTTTTTTTTTGAGACTAGGTCTTGCTATTTTGCCCATGGAACCGCAGGCTCACATTGCCCGGGGTATCACAGACTCAAGCAATCCCCAGCCTCAGCTTCTCAGGTAGCTGGGATTACAGGCATGTTCCGCCATGCCCAACTGTTTTTTGGGGACTATGTCTCGCTACGTGCTCCCAGCGGGACTCGAACCACGATCCCAGGCCCAAGTCGCAGCTTCCTAGGCTTACAGGCATGTGCCACCATGCCAGGCCAGCCAACATCACTTATTTTTAACTGGGACTTAGTCCCAGTATTTTTAGAAAACTTAAAGGAAGGAATGTGGCCTCAGAAATCTTAGTCATAAGTACCAACTGAAAAGAGCTGTAGATGGCGGCTGATTATATCAAACTATTCCTATGAGGGAGACATATTTGCACAATCACTAGAAATTCTATTGCTATTAGACTCTGCCTTTATGTAGCTTTTCTAATGGTATAAAATGAGAAAATCACCAGACTCTCAATACTAACAAAACTATGTTTGAATTCTTGTCTCCTATTGCTTTGGTAATCTAAATAAAAGACACAGTCATTCCCTAAAGTCTCCATCTTTATCAGACATTTAAATTTATTTATTCACCGAATAGCATATAATATCATCACTTTAAGTCCAAATAAAATCATGAATATTCTGGAATTTTCCCATGCCCATTTTGTTCCAGAAAATAGCACAAGGGAGCCATTCAGTGCTTGATACAAAAGTATATTATACATCAACTTTCTTTTTGTTTTCTTCCAAAATGCATGATCTTAGTAAGGGCAAGAAAAGAATTCACAGTGGCATAGAGAAAAAGTTTCCAGGCTAAGGAAACAGAAATATATCTATCACAGGCTCAAATACTTTATATATAAATTGTGAGTATTAGTAAGGATTAAGAGAGATTTTAAAATTGAAAACTAGATTTGGGTGTTTATTATATGTAATGCAACTTAAATGTTTACATGTCAACTCCTGACTTGCACAATTAAGAGTCACTTTTGCATATGAAAAACAGTTTGATAAAAGAAATATTCTCAGAAGTAAAGCTGTCTCAAAGAAGAGATGAACACGTGGGTAGATAGAATGCCTCAATTTTCCAAAATTTGCAGTTTCCTTTATCAAAGAAGGAAGCCCACATCATCAGTGATAGACACTCACCTGAATGAAATCTGGGAATCGTTTCTTACAAGTTGGGCAGGTGAAGTAGCCATCATTTATATGAATGGCCACGTGATCTTTCAATAAATCAAGGCGGTCAAAGGACTCTGGGCAAAAAATGCAAGAGTAAGTCTTCTGATCAGAATGGAGCTTCATGTGGTTCTCCAGGGATGCACTACTGATGAAACCCTTGTTGCAGAGGTCACAGGTCAGCGGGCAGTTCCCCTCCCGCCCATGGAAGCGCAAGTGTTGGTCCAGCTTGTCCTTTTCACGGAAGGCCTTTCCACACTGCAAACATTTAAAAGGTCGGAAGGACTTCCGAATAAACAGATGTTGAAGAGCTGCATTCTGAAAGACAGATACAAATACCATTATTTAGCAGTTTACATGTTTACAGAGAAAGACTACCCATAGAACTCTGGGACACATATATGAAAAGATTTTTTTTCACAAAGAGATGAAAAGTGAAGCCATCCCCAAGAAGTTCATCTTGAAAAGACAAACACTTTGTATGTTATGTTTTAGGCGTAAGTACGTGTGTTTTCTTTGGAAAGGACTCAAATAACATTCAAATGAATATTCCTTATAAAGTATTTGAATAGTAAACTAAATCCCCTAGTGGAATAGAATAAAAATTGAAGATGTGAAAAAAACTACTTGTAATAAGTCACACACATGGAGGCTGGAGCACATCAGCTCCATATTGTTGAAGTCTTCGAGGAAAAGATTCAAAGCTTGGTTAAAATGTTTAACAAACAAAAAAGACCACGAAAGGAACAGAGGGTAGTACTTGGCAGGAGTTGGGGAAAGGAGGCAATGGATATGGGATTTCTTTTTAAGGTGATGAAAATGTTTTAGAATTAGAAAATGATGATGATCGCACAACCTTTGGACTAAACTGAAAATCCTTTAAGGATGAATTCTATCGTATTTGAATTCTATCTCAATTTAAGTAAAAGAAGTGAGAAAGAAATTAATGGCATAGTTTTATGTGAACATGTTTATTCATAGGCTTAATCACTTTCTATTTAGAAAATGCAGTGGAGTTTTCAACATGGGTAGTTAGTTCCACTGGTTAGAATGCTGTGCTAACAAAGGTAAGCCTAATGCTTTGTCCCCTCATCTGGACCAGTCAATTTCACTTCTTTTTCAGCACAGGCTGCACTTCAAGTGCTGATGAGCCATCTGTAAATCCATGCAATTGTTATAGGGAATCCAAGTGGGAGCATATGGCTACTTGGTGCAAATTCACCACTATTATTGGAAAACAATTCAGTCTACTGAGAGCAGATCAAGGTCATCATCCTTCACACAGAGAATACGGAGTTGACGTTGTAGTGGTGCTATTATGAAGACACAGTCCTAAGTTCTCAAAGTACCACAACAGGTATGGGGGAGGGGGGTAAATAGCCTTTAAAAACCTATCTGTGAGTGGGTATGCTTATGCTTACGAGAAAGTAATTGAAGGCTGATTGGAGAGTTTAATGCATTATTTGTGGTATGAGAAAAGAACAGGGAACAATGCTTAACTCCCTACCTATGACCTTGAAGGTGCCTCTCTTTTTCTCTTTCTCCTTTTCCTAATACACCTGTCCTTCTAAAATATGTATTTTTAAAAAAATCCTTAATTTCCAACCACTTCTAAGCAGCAACTTTTATACTAAACACGATGTAAAATGATTACTTAGGGAAAAAGCAAAATAGATATTTTTGATTTAGTGAAAATTCTAAACACAGTTGCTATATAATTGAAATATTCTTTCTCAGGCTTCTCACAGAAAAACAGGAGAGATATATTTTACCTACTCATTTATTGTGAGCAGACACTTAAGCAACTCTGTCATCTTCCCAAGACAACAGGGGCTGGGAAGGTTGGGGCTGCTTCAAGTTTACATTTTAATTCTCCTTTTTATTTAGATCCCTTAACAAATTGCTTGGTTCACATGAAAGCCTGAGAATGAATCAAATATATTTCATCAGAAAAGTTTTAGTAATAATTTCAAGATATTCGCTATCGCTCTGCAGATATCTTTAAACACAGATCTCCTCTCACTCGGCTACAAGCCTCCTTTCACTACATAACAAGGCTATGCTGTTACCTGCTCTTTTCAATCTATCAGGACACTTTACATAAAAGCGCTATTTGGGCCACTTTCAAAACTTTACAAAAGCACTGCAGATAGAGGGATGTTATCCTGAGGTTTGGGCATGTAAGAACCATTTTCTGTATTGAAATTCAGTCAAGTTTCCAAGGGCAGACACAAGGTCCAATAATTGATCTTGGTTCCGCTGGGAATTCCATTTCTCCTTGGGTGCCAAACCCAAGCTCCATTTTGCTTTGGTCCATTATGCTAATAAGTCTTCTGTCAGCTCTGATTAGTATGAGTGTCCTCAGACACTTGATTTTAACTCAGCAGCCACCTGGCTCCACTTTCTTTGTTCTAGTGACACACTATGTTCTTATCATCTTTCTAATTTCCATGGAGCCCTGAACATTGTCTAAGTACTCAAGAACTAGATTGCATTTCTCTGATCTAATGATCCTAATGTAATCCTCATATTACTCAAGAATGAAAGGGCTGAGACAGTTCCAACCCCATGACCCACTTGCAAGCTACTCTAAGGTAGCTTCTGTAGTTCAGAGCTACACATTTCTAGAAGAAATCGTGAAAAATGGTGAAGGTAGCACAAAGAGACCCACCATAGAGCTTCTGAATCCTGAACTGCAGTCAGACAACAGTTCCATTCCACAGGGAACAGAAGCTATTCTAAGGAAGCCAAAATGTTATACTTGCTAAAATCTGTGATGAGGGATTTGGGTCATATTGAAATGAATTCTGAGAAAACAGGTTCTTTGCAGACAATGGCCATAAAATGTTTCCAAACTTTGACATTAATAGCTAAATTATTGATCAATTTTTGTACTATTTTGATCCTGACATTGAAAGGAAATCAATCATGTTTGCTTGTTGGCTTTTCTTTCTTTTATGCAACTTTACTCTGACCTGTTTTCTGCCCAGGTTTCAAAGTCTTTGGTGGGTCAACCCTGGCCAATGCACTCTCCTTGGTCCCTCACTGGGCACCCTATGCTAGTGCCAAGCTCATATGTGCACTGTCCTTTCACCATGCCAAGCACACACCTGTATTGTGGCCTTTGATCCTGCGGCTGTCCACTGATATGCCTTCTTCCTGTTCCTCTTTCAAAGACAGTTTAAGTCTCACTTCATCCATGAATTCCCTGACTTTTTCATCTTTCTTTGGTCTTTCACTCTTCCAATTTCCCACAGCAACTATAGGCTCAACTTTTAAATTTAGCATCTAAACATAAGCCATCCTATATTAGCTTTACCTCCCTGATTTGACTGTAAGCTTCTAGAGGGCTGCACTCAACTGATGATATTAGAATCTAGCACAGTACCAAATACATACTTAGGAATCAATACCAACCCCTGAGTCGTTCAAATTGTTATGCAGCTGGAAGGGACCTTGGAGATCACTTAGTCCTGCCCTTCATTTTGTGTTTGAGAACTCTGCAGCCCACAATTTACCCATTGGTCTCTCTGAAAATAAGTGATCATTCATGAACTAACTTGCATTTACTGCAACCAGATTGTCATTTCCACCAGGACTTAGTACAGGTTGCAAAGAACAGCAAGCAGGTCAGGCAAACTCTTAAATCACGTTCTGTTATGTGAAACACAGGAAACAAACCTACCTGCAGCTCCAACTGAGCAGGCAGCATTAGAGGAGAGAAAAACAGTTACATTACCAAGAGGACTGGAAGACTTCCCTTCAGTTGGTCATTACCAACCTGGATAGAAAAGATGAAAAATACACAGCCCTACTTTTTAGAATGTGTAAGAAGGGGAAGAAAAAAAAAAAAAAAAAGCTCAACTCTGACTGACCTCCAAAAGATAGGACAATAGGACATGAGGCTTGTGCCTTGACACAGGAACCAAAACCAGGAAAGTGACAAGTACAGGGACAGACTATGCTGGCCAGTCACAGCTTTACTACATGGGTGGACTTCAGTGTTTTCCTTCAAAACAAATTAAATGTAGGAAATATTTCTCTGGACTTAGTGAAAAGTCAGAATGGTCAAAGGAGAAAAGATAGTATGTGGGCAAGAGAGTGAAATGCAGAGTGGGAAATAATATAGAATGATGAGCAGGAAGGTATTCATCTTTAATCATTTGTCTTTCTGGTTTATAAGCATGTTTTCATATTCATCCTTTCAAAATAATATACACAGAGTCAACATTTTTGTATTTCCATTGCAGGACCCTCATAAAGGCTACTCAGCCTCAGGGTACTTTGCCATCGCATGCTATCATCTAGCTATACATGCTCGATATAGTTTGACATGAAGGCATGGACTAGACTATTTTTCAAGGTCCCTTCTAGCCTATAGGCAAATAAGATCAAAAGAAACAGGAAAAAACAATCATCCATCTAGAAACTATAATGCCTAGGAAGTTAAACAAAACCCTCTTTCACCTATACAAAAAGTGCTGACAGAAAAAGTCTCTGTACGTACTGCTGCCTCCAACATTGTCTTCTGGATGTAAATTGTCAGCACAGGCACTCAGCCCACAAACTATATTGTTCCCTACATACATTCCCTGTAGCTCTTAGCTCAGAATCAACTGCCACCTGTGATATAAGGAAAAAGCACATCTGACCTGGAAGCTATGGAGTCATGGGCACTGGGGCTACATGGCTTGTGGTCATGATACCAATCACACTCAAGATCCTGACCAGTCTCCCAAACCTAGAGCTCAACTTTTGTCTGTCTCAGGCGCGTAGAGGGTACCTGCAACATCAACCTGGACACAGATCCCTTTGCATTGATGATTATCAACAATGTCCAATTTCCTCTTGGAAACTGGAGATACCCAAATCCGGATACCCAAAATAAACATGAGTGTTATCACTAGGCACAGATTAGCCTAACATGTGAATCATTATGATTAAATGAACTAATTTCTCCTTTTCCCATGTGTGAGTTCAGGGATCCGGAGAGCTAGCCTACTTGAACTGCACCGGCCCAGGAACTGCCCAAAGCCAGGATTCTGTGTGATGAATACATTGATGGGAGCTGGAGTAGTCAGTCCAGCCTGCCTCACAAAAGCCCTGAGAAATCATTAGCACTCTCTTCCAAGATAGGGAGCGTATGGTAGGCTAGAGGAGAATGTCGAAGTGGAGAGTGAGGAGACTGGAAACACAGCAGCCAGGCAGCTGTCTGACTGGAGAAAGGCCAGCACCTACGGAGGAGAGGCCCTGCCGCCCACTTACTCGGATGCGTTTGGCCCTGCGCATGTCGTCGGCAGTCAGGGAGCTCTGTGTGGGCAGCACGCTCTCCTCATGCTGGGGCTGCAGGTGCAGGCTGTGGGCTTCCGGCTCCGGCTCCAGAGAAGACGAGGTCTCCTGCGGCAACTGAGAGACTGGAAGGATAGTCTGCTCTGGCTGATCCAGCCCATTCAGTGTCGCTGTTTCAGTCTCATCAAACTGTTCCTTGGTGGAAAAATGTAGCAAGTCCTGAAATGGCAGGAAGCAGGAATCATTTCCCCAGCTAGATAGAGATCAGTGCTAGAAGGAATGTCAGCTAAGCTGCAGGACCGCTGCCCCTTTGTTTAAAAGATGAGAGTCAATATACTCGGAAAAAATGTTTTCCTGCTAGGAAAGTTAATGAGGTTTCCCACCTTGTAATGTAAAAACTGTAAGACAGTCCAGATCACTTCATGAGGGATAAATTGTGACAAGACTCAGAATATTCTGGAATATTATACTTTTAATTGTTTAAACCCATTCAAGACTTCCCCAATAGCAATGATAAAAAATTTTCAAAACTTGGCCGGGCATGGTGGCGCATGCCTGAGTAGGTGGCAGCCTAGGAAGCCACGGGCAGGGCCAGGGATCACGGTTTGAGTCCCGCCGGGGGCACGTAGCAAGACCTAGACCCCAAAAAATAGCTGGACGTGGTGGCGCGCGCCTGTAATCCCACCTACCTGGGAAGCTGAGGTTGGGGATTGCTTGAGTCTGTGGTACCCCGGGCAACGTGAG
Source organism: Uropsilus gracilis (assembly GCA_004024945.1). NCBI lineage: Eukaryota > Metazoa > Chordata > Mammalia > Eulipotyphla > Talpidae > Uropsilus > Uropsilus gracilis. Next base: position 44,849 of record PVHY01006794.1, on the reverse strand, counting down.
CCCGTGGTTCCACAGGCAAAAATAGTGAGACCTAGTCTCCCCCCCCAAAAAAAAAAAAAATTGTTTTTCAAAACCTAAAAACAATATGGGTTTTTGTTGCATCAACATTTGAAAATGCATTCCCTTTCTTGCCTTTCTTTAATCATACTGTAGGTAACAGGCAGCAAATCATTGACAGAACTATCAACCTCTGACAAGTATTTGCATTCAAATCTTGTAATAATTCTGTTAAATCCTCCAAGTAAGCATCCAAACAGCAGCTCCCTCCCATCCACCAGTACCTGTGTCCCATCATCACACTTTTCCCCATTTTCACTGGTTATTTCCAAGCGGATAAATTTGGGGGGACGCCCTGGCCTTCGACCTGGGCCAAATCGCCTCTTGCCTCGTCCCCTTCCTCGGCCTCTTGTTCTGGGGACAAGAGATTGGGTTATAAACAAGGGTCACAGTTGTATTATACTCCATAACAAATATTCTCTAAATGACGCTGAAATCTTGATTTCCTCTCACTATACTACTTTCCTTGATTATTTCCTCTAATGCAAATAACTGTTTTACTACTACAAGCTTTCCAAATTTCTCAACATTGCTTTCTACTTATCTCAGAAATGGATTAAAAATATTTTTTAAAAGCTTTTAAAATTCAAAGCATGATGCCATTTTGCTAACCAAAAATTCTGAAGCACAAACACATCTCTGAGATGACTTAAGAAATGTGAACCGGACAGATTATGCTAAGCTCTGGCATGTGTTTCAAGAGACAAGCTCTCAATCTTTCCTTCTTCCTCTTGCCTCACCTCATATTCCTTTTAAGAAATATGGCTAGATTCAAAAGAACTTTCCTGTTTTATTAGAAGCTTCTGGAAGGTATGAACAAGTTTCTGATTCAATTGCTCCATAGCATGCCTAGTAAACAGCAAATAAGTCAGCCTCTTTGCTGACTTAGTCAAAAATCCTAATAAAGGTGATTCAGAAAGTGCATTATTAAAACTTCTTTTAGAAGATATGTGTGAGATGAGTATGTTATCAAATCATACTTTATTCTTCCACTCATGTAACTAGCAATTTAATAAAAGTTATGTTTATTTTCTAAGAACTTTTAAAAGATTCTTTATTATGGAAAATCCTGAACCCAGGCAAATGTACAAAATAACATAATGAACCTAATGTATCTACTACTTAATTTCAATATTAACTCATGGTCAATTTTGTTTCCTGAATATTCCTACAATTCTCACCCCCCAACATGCATGTCCCACAACACTATTATCACACTTTAAAAAAAAAAATCAAACTGTTAACTGTTTAGTAGTATTAAGTTCTGTTACAGGTCAAATTTTCCTATCTCAAAAAAAATTTTTAACAGAGTTGTTAGAACAATGACTGAAACTGGAAAACAGCACACAGCCATGCTGTAGGCCCCACTCTAATCTCATGACCATGAACCTCAAAGTAAGCTCTTCATGATGCAGATACAGTGCTCCCCTATAGCATCTACTCTCCCATCTTCTTAAGTCATACGTGACACCACCACCACTTTTTCTGAAAAATGCTTGGAAACCAGAAAAGTAGATTATTTTTGAAGGCATTTGCTATCTCAAGAATTCCTCTTTCAAAATCTCTAAGTTAGGGAAATTCAACTAACATAAAATGATCTTCCATTAATACTGATAATGCTGAAGAAGATGATCAGGAAGTAAAATAGGGAACAACAGATCACCTGTTCTGGTTACCTATCTACCTACCTACCTACCTACCTACCTACACACACACACACACACACACACACACACACACACACACAGAGAGAGAGAGAGAGAGAGAGAGAGAGAGAGCGCAACACTCATTGTCTTATAGACAATATAGATAATAACCCTGGGCCTTTAAAAACAAATTTATGAAATTTCCCCCCTCCTGATACCTGCTAAACACATCCAATTTCTCATCATGAGTATTGAGATGCTGTTGCAATTGCTCTGAGCTTACAAATCGGCGGTTACATTCATAACAGGGCCAATTCTTCTCTTGTTCTCGAAGAACTATAATCACAGGAGAGAAATCACAAAGGCTGTTGATCAATAAACACCAATATAGTTCAAATGCCCCATATCCCCACCATTCTCATCTCATTTTATAAATATACAGTGTCTGCAACTTACATTATCACTTTGTTATAAAAACAAAGGTGAAAATTTAACAAAAAGGTGCAATTTAGAATCTTATTTTTTGATATATTCATGTAAGACATCAAAGGAACAAACACTTTAATACTACCTTCCCCTACCCAACATCCACAAACATACATACACATTAAATATACAACCTCATCATGCTGGAAAAACAAAAAGTGTCACCATGGAAATATGTATGCAGGTAGCCTAATGACACAGATCCAAGTTTCATTATCTGAAATGTTTTTTATCACTAATAACTTGAAAAATTAATGCCCAATATAATCACTTTAGCAAAATGCCCATCAGTGCCTACTAAGCTGATATATGCATACCCTGTGACCCATCAACACAACTCCAACTGTGAGTTCCACAGAAACAGGCACACAGGTTCATTAAAATGCATGTGCAACATGTCCACAGTGGAAGTCTTCACAATAGCCAAAATCTGGAAACAACTCTGTTGTATAATAAATAATTTGGCTGGGTTTTGTCCCCAATTCCTGGAAGATAATCTTTAAATCTTTGGAATTTCCCAAGTGATAAGATCACCTTTGTAATCCATGATTGTCTCTGACTAGACCTGAGTTTAGGCTAAGTAGGGAACTCAGAAGGGGGTTTGTTGTGGCAGAAACCCAATGACAAGACTGCAGGACCACATGATATCAAGCAGGGAGGGGAGCAGAAGCTGCAGAGTAGGTCCCATCACACAGTCAATGAATTCATCAATCATGCTCAAGTAATGGTGTCTCAGTAAAGACTCTGGACATTGAAGCTCAGATGAGCTTTCCCGAATGACAATCACATGTTAACGTGTCAAAGAGGTGACACCATCTAGGGGGCCCTCTCAAATCTTGTCCTCAGTGTCTCTTCATTTGGCTGATCTTGAATATGTATCATTTAAATAAAACTGTAATCACATTATAACACTTTTCTCAGGTCTGTGAGTCATCTAGAGAATTAGCAAACTAGGGAATGAGGGGGCTCCCTAAACTGTCAGAAGTGTGGGAAGCAGGGGTACCCCAGAGCTTGATGTTCATGACTGACACAAAGAAAATCTTGTGGAAAACTGCCCTTAGCCTGTGAACTAGCTCCAGGGTGTGACAGCATTGCACTGCACAAGCCAAATTTTCAGCTACAGTAAAACAGAAGCACAAATTGTGGAATATTCATACAACAGAGCACCAAACAGCAGTGAGAATGAACAAATTACAGCAATATACAACAGGCATGAATCTCATATATAATGTTGAGCAAAAGATGCCTAAACACTGAAAGTGCACACATGGAATTCTATCTATGTAGTTGTCAGGAACAAACAGCGTATCATATTTTTGCTCTTGTAAGTCAGGAGACTAGTTACACTTGGGAGTGAAAAGGAGTCAGAAGTAGGCTCAGGGGACTCTGGGGCACATGTCATGTTCTGTTTCCTGACTGGGTGGAGGTTCCACAGGTGTTTTCACGCTGTGAACACTCATGCACTGCACGCTTGTTCGGAGTTTTTTTGTGAGTAGATTATACTTCGGTAACATTTCCATCAAAGAACAAAGTCAGTGCCTTTGCTATGTCCTCAGTGATTCCAACCAGATAGTGATCGTCCTCTAATCCAAGTCCTAATTTAGAATTTGGAGGTTTGCATTATATTAAGTGCTATTTTCATGTACCCAGGAAGGAAATGCAGATATGTCAATGTCATTTTACTCTAGAATTTGGGCTCTGCAGCTCTAGAGAATGTTCTGGAATGTTCTCTTAAATACATTGAGATGGGAAAATTAGAGGGTACATAAAGGTTGACTACAAGCAATTTAGAATTCATGCAGAAAACATAAAATCTAAAAGAAGTCAACCACCTTTCCTTTCTTCTTCTGAAATGTCATGAATTTTCTGGTTCACAAACTCAGCATAGGAGGCAGCATACCAAACCTGCAAGAAGCAAGCACATCATCAAGAATGACAGAACGCATCAGGAGTTCCTGGCATGCCTAAATTCTTTCTCCTGCCTTCAAAAACAATTCAGGCTTTTCTACTCCCCACAAAAAAACAAACAACAGAAAAACGCCCCACAGTGTGAACCGACCCCTTTTACATCAGTTTGTAGATGGCCAGTCATGAAATTCATCTGCCAAGACACACAATACGATTTGTTTTTCCTTTTAAAAGAAAAATGTTTTTGTTATTAGAACAATTCCACAAGAGATTACATTTATAGTCTCTATATCTAAATAAAACAGCCATTTGGGGGCTTTTTTAAATCTTTATTTCCACACAGATTTTCACACAACTGCGATTATAGTGGCTTCCACGCCAACATGCCACTGGACAACTTTTACTGGGTTCACCAACTATGTCAAATGCTGCCACTCCTGCCAAGTTTCCTCTTTCTACCACACTGACTGCTTGCCCCAGTCTCCTTGTCTGGCTCTTCCTTTCCCTGACTTCTAAATGTTGGTAGTCCTCCAAGATTAATCTGAGTTCAGAGCATTCTTATTTTTCCCCAAATGGTTCCACTCTTAACAACCAACTCTCTGCTAATAACTCCCAGCTTAACACATCCACCCCAGACCCTCCTCCTTCTCTGTTCCCTTTACATACATGCATCCACCAACCTGGCATTTTGGATGCTTCACAACTTGCTCAAATGTCCAGAGCTAAATCTAAGATACTTCTCTTATCACACACACCCTTGCCTCTCTTCCCCATCTCAATAAATACCCTACTTTCTGCCCCACTGCTCAGACTTGAAACCTCCAGGGTATCTTTGATTTCTCAGCTTTCTTCTGCAACCCTTTAGCAAGAACTACTGATTGCTCAGATGTTCTCCATCTCTACATCTCTCACCTGGATGTGTGCCGAGATAAGCGGGTGCCTAGATTCCTACCTGGTCCACTAAAGAGCCTGCTTTTTTCCACCCTTCCTCCTGGCAACCCATTCTCCACACAGAAGCCAGAGTGGTCTTCTTAAAACACTATCAGATTTCATCATTCCCAAGCTTAAAGGCCAGTAACAGTTTCTCATTTTATAACAAACCTGAAATGATCCAAGATGGTCTCCAAAGGGTTCCATAATCTGTGCCCATACCTCCCTAAGCAATTAGCTGTCACCATGCTCCCTTGACTACCCTTCAGCCACAAGGTCCAGCTGGTCGCATGCCAAGTTCGTTCCCACCTCAATCTCTTTTCTTGCTGTTTCCCCAGCAGGAAAGGTGGGTTCTTCACCTTCACCCCTCCCCTAACCCTTCTACATCACTGGCCCCACAATTCCATGGTCCTCAGCCCCAGCCTTCCATAAGGCCTACCTTATCCATGACATCCAAAATGATACCTTTCCTGTTATTTGCTCTTCACATTTCTTTTAGAACATTCACCACTATTTAATATGATATGCATTTACATTTTCCCTCCTACCTCCCTTCTAGAATATGTTTCCTAAATATAGAAAACCAGTCTGTCTTTTTCCTAGAGACTGAAACACAGTAGGAGTTCAACACATTAATCACTAAATATATTAATCATACATAAATGTTATGAAACATTAACTATATGGAAATACATTCATATTTACATTGGAAATATTTATATTGAAAATACTTTTAACTATGGGATAATATTGTATGTATTTGCATTCTATAATTTAGTCATGATTCTGTTGGTTGGTTTTTATATCGCTTTGCTTTCATAAATTCTACCTTATTCTATCATCTCCAAGAGGTGTTATATATCATATTTTTACATGTCAGAAATCAGAATGGGTCTCACAACCCACGACACTCTAGTCACTGCCAAGATGCACTGATCGCTGCCTCACTGCCCCTGCCCACACCTGCACAGTCTTTTGTTGCTTACTGTTCTCTCTTCAGTCATTTCTACATCCAACTGACACCCCAGAGTGGTTAACAACTTGTTAAGCAGCACAAGTGAAGGGGGGTAAGCAGGAAATTGCCCCTATATCAAATAAATTTCAAAACAATTCAAAGCTGGTGTCATCACCCTGCTGGAATTCTCATTAAGACTGCAAAATCAAAAATAAGAGAACAAAAAAGGGGAAAAATTTAAAAGACAAAAAAAGGGGAAAAACATGGTATTATTCTAACATGGTATTATCTTTAGGCTCTAAAGATAGAGCCTAAGCTCTATCTAAGCTCTAAAGATAGAGCCTAAGCTCTATCTTTGTTTATAATTATTCCCTTAAGCTAATTTTCAAGGAGGATTGGGTCTCAAGGATTGGGTTTACTCAGCCAAGAATATTTTTGCTGTCCATTGCCAAAAACAGTCTACAAAATTTTGTAATTCTGCAATAAATGTCCCTTTTTTAAAATGCACTTTCACATTCACTGTACTATATCCATTTATTCTTGCTAACTTAAATGAACAAAAAAAGTAACTCATAACTATTTTAAGAGTTTTTAAATTATCTATGATGAAAGAACTTTTTTAACATTTCTTTATTATTTAATTCTTCCTCTGAGTAAAGTCTATTTCTGGCATTTGTCCACTTGTCCCTCAGGATTTAGTGAGGTTAGTGGTGTATAACTCTCTCAGTCTTTGTACTTCAGTTTTATAATGTGTATCACAATGATACTGTTGCTTACTTTTTATGTTGTTTCAATTCCTGATTATTTGAAATATTATATTCTTATTTAATTGTCCTTTACAATTAAATTTAATTTCCTTTACAATTCTACCTATTGCTTTAAGGGATAAAATAATCTTCCACCATTAAAAAGTAGTCTAGTTTTTTTCTTATAAAGAATTTATTGGGGTAGGTGGTGTGAGAATCTATTTTCACACATTTTCATTTGGATTTATGGGTTATCTAGTTGATGATTTCAAGACATGGGTTTTATGTAGCTTTTGAACAAAGTGCAGGTGTTTGTTCTTGTAAAGAACTCCTTTTCTTTCACTGAGGCACTAAATAATTGTTCGTACGCTGACAGGACTATCTTCACCTACTTTTGGCTTATATCAGGAAGATACAAAGTCTTCTATCTCCTCTTTTGGCCATATTCCTAATACAGCTTTTATGAAGAAGAAAGTCTTACTGAGAATCACAGCAGAACTTTTATTATGACATCAAGACTTAATATTTAGATACATTTCAACAGCTAGTTATCTCTGAAGAGCATATTCCTGAAACCAGAAATCAGTGCCCAGTGTTCTTTAGGTAAAATGAAGTGTTCATATAAAGCACTGCCCATACATTAGAATTCCATTTCACAAGATCTCCTGTTTGCCACTTAATTCTTTAGAGTGTGTCAATGATGCCATGTCACCCCATCTTCTACCACTTCATCACAAATACTAGTCTGCTCCCCAAAAGAAGTATTTCCTTACTCCTAGTTGTAAGGTCTTCATGTAGAACTCTCTGATAGATCAAATATCAGTAGTTTTCATTCTGTCTTGTTTATGGGGTTACTGTAGGTACACAGGACAAAAAAAAGTAAGAAAGTAAAATACAAGAAAAAGACATTTTTGTAAGAATCCCATACGAAGGGAGGAAAGGGTAGAAAAAGTATTAAACACTCACTATTCCTAGCAAAGGCACTGCCCCCAAGTTCTGTACCTTCAATTCTTGCTTGGGTTCCACATTCTTTATTGTCGTATAATACACATGGTGGCCATATTGGTAAGCCACCAGGTTCTGCTCCAGGTGATTCTGGGCTGGACGTACGAACATCATCCAGTTACAAAGGGTCTCATCAGACAACTCAAACCACAAGTCTTCATGCAAGTCCCTGTCTTTTCTGTCTCCTTTATCAAGAGAAACCTGCAACCAAAGAGAAAGTAAAAATTCACACATGCACAACACATCCATTAGATATAATGCAGAAAATACTGCTCCCTAAATTATCCATCTGTGTTGATGTTTCCCTTTGTGTCTAGAAAGATACTGAAATTATGTCTTGCCCAATATAAAAGGGGAAGGAAACTTATTAAAGACTCAGTTGTAGTATTATCTAACCAAATTTAATCACCTGATTGTACAGTTTCAGTTAATGTTTCATCATTAACACTTAAAATCTGCAAAAAAGCCCAAAAATGCAAGCAAAATATTCTCCATTTTATTGAACATGCTTCTTTTGGGGTTCAACTGTATTTATATATAATGTGTAAGCTGGTGACAGGTATTTCTTTTTGCAAAGCAATATTCTCCCCTGGAGGTCCTGAGCATTCACCAAAGAAATCATCCCATGATAGTAGCTGGGTTCTCAAAAAAATACACCCTAAATATTTTCCCTTCCTTCTATCCTTTCTTGGTATTCTAAAGTGGTTCTTCAAGAAAAAGACAATTGAAAAAAAAAGGTTGTAAAGAAGTAAAAGCATTAAATATAAGGGAAAAAAATCAGTGTGAACATTTTACATACAGTGAACTACTCTTTAGCAAAAGAGTCAACAGGAGAGACCTGTCTCAAAATTGACAAGTGGATTTCCTGAAAATGTCTCTCAAATTTAGCAGATGACATGAGTCTACATAAGTCTCCTTATATTCTGGTCAAAACGATCTTTTTAGAAAAGCTGTCATGGCCACCATTATGGATTGAATTGTGTTCCTCAGATTCACATGATAAAGCCCTAACACCCTCAAAGTTATGGATGTGACTGTATTTGGAGACAGGTATTTTAAAGACAGGTAATTAAGTTAACATGTGCTCATTGGAGTGAGTCCTAATCCAATCTGACTGGTCTGCTCACAAGAGGAGGAGGAGGCCAGGAAACACACAGAAACACCAGGGTACCCTTTGCAGGAAGGAACAACCATGCGCAAAAGCAGCAAGAGAGCGGCCATCTGCAAGTCAAAGGGATGGGTCTCAGTGGAAACCCAGACCTCAGATTTGGCCTTCCGGTCTCCAGAATGTGAGAAAATTAATGTCTGCCCTTTCAGTCACCTAGTCTATGATATTTTGTTATGGCAGTCCCTAAAAACTACACCTTTTTGAATAAATCATCAAATGCCCTACAGGATTGAAGCTGCAGTTTCCATTCTATTGGGGAGAGAAGAGAAATGTTTACTTAAAACAGGATTTAAGCTGCAGTTTCCATTCTATTGGGGAGAGAAGAGAAATGTTTACTTAAAACAAATTAGGCATAGAAAGAATCATCTTACCAAACAACTTCTATGAAACTAAATTCAGAAGCTCAATAGGAAAATGTGTCTCCTTTAAAAACCATTAAGAACAAGAGTGAACTATGATAAATCACAAATTACCTTTAAATGAATATAACAGTCTTTCAGCTCGGATTCCCTGACGAGAGGTCCCTCCACAGGGCCAAACTGGGTACGTTTGGGAATGCGTCTTTTGGAGAACACACCTCCAAGAAACCTGTCAATGTAGAGGACCAGGGGGAGGCTGGCTCTGGCTCTGGTCAGCACCGGTCGGTTGGGGATGGGATGCAAAGGGCCATGCTTCGGGCACACTGAAGAATGTGCATTATTACACTCCTCACACCCTGTAAAAGAGCAAAAATCTTGAAGTTAAACTTCTCAGCTTAATTTGATCTCAGATAATAAGTTCTAACCTGAAAAATCTACAAATCTAAGTTTTTAAGACAAAATTTAAGTGAAGTCTTAAGTCACACCACCCATTAGATTGTGATATATCAACTTTCATAGACCAATAAAATTCTGTCGCTTTTCTTTAAAATCAGGCAGAATTATTAGCATACGTGTGCCAAAACTTATATGCAGGCTGTGACTTTTCTCTACTGGGTAGTAATTTGAATAGTGGCTGCTAAATTACACATCTGAAAGAAAAAAAGATTTTATTTGACTAATGAGACAAAATAGATGAATCTTAAAATACATAAATTACCTCAGTAAAGCTATTAAAAAAAACCTGACAACATTCTTTAATCTGCTCCTTCAAAGGGAGAGTCATAAACGCCTCATTGTCTGGGTCTAAGACAAACAGAAAAAGTGTTGTACAGTTTGAAGTACTGATATATACTGCATAAAGATAAAGCTAAGATGAATAACTTCAACATTCCAGCCTTCAGGCACATAGATGACATAACCACTCCCATCCCAAAAGGACAGGTATTCCCAGCTCCCTATAGGAGTGATCGGTTTCACTAACCATTCACATTCACCCCCTCTTTCCCATGGCATCCATCTGTACAGTAACTATCAGAATTGAATGTTTATAGCCACAACAGAGAAAAGTGACCAGACCGCCCACAGATCACACCTACAGGTCTCGCCAAATTTATTAACCAATCATATTTTATCCAAATCCAACTCCATAATGATGTGGATTCCCAAACTCTACAATTCTTTAGTAATGGAAAGTTTTTTGGGATTAACATCAGGTGAAGTACTTTCTCTATTTGAAAACTTATCCATTTAGAAAAAACAAAGCAAAGAAATTTTCTATGGGATCAGGATTGGATGTGGAGCTGAACACTGGCCCCACACAAAAAGGTTTTTATCGCTGAAGCATAGAAGGTGCCAGGGAAAACATGATGAGACAACAAAAGCTCTGAAGAGTCTCAGTAGTTCAAGTAAACGAGGTAAGAATTTAGCCATGGAAGCATGAAAATTAATAGAAGAAGCACTGATTTGGCGTGGGGGGAAGCAGGAGCCCCAGGGCCCACAAGCGGGGAATGCACACAGGGCAGTGGGTGCTGTGGTAGATCCTGAGGCATGGGAGTAGGTCACCTGAGTTTGACACCTGACATAACACAACTGCGCATGACCTTGGGGAAGCTACCTCTCTCCTAAGACTGTAGAGACATTAAATGGGTCAGAAGTAAAGTAGTGCCTGGGAGAGAGAAGGCATTTTTAAAAGTTATGGTGAACAGTAGCAAAGCCACAAAGCAAAATCATTAATCTCAAGTGGCTGAATATTCCAGAAGTAGACACATTTGCCTCTGGTATCAGAGAGGCTTGGGCTCTATGGCTGCCCCACCACTCAACCCAGTGTGACACTGAGCAGTTCATCAGCACATCATGTTACCAATGTGCCTGCTCAAAAACTGGGAGAGATGGTACTTGCCACATCTGCATGCAGGAAACTCTCAGTCAAGATCAACTCAGTCACTGCTCACACACCCTCACTAGGAATGGCTCTTACTTACAAAGGTCATGTGGGTCAAAGGGTCGAGGTGGGTCTGGTTCCCAGTCATCCAGGTCTGTGTCTTCACCATCTTCCTCCTCCTCTTCCTCAGTATCTTCATCTTCCTCCTCATCTTCCTCCTCTTTGGCCTCCAGTCTACCCATAGGATTCTGCAGAGTTGCCAAAGGGTCGGAACTATCCACACTCTCAATTGAAGGTAACACCTGGTTATGCACCGGTAATGAGGCCTGGGAAAAATTTAGATGAAGTGAGCATATTTTTATGGTCAGCTGGCTTGTACACACACAACACAAGGTTTTAGTGGTAGGCCTTCTTTGTACTAGTTCCCTTGAAGGTTCTAGAGAAATTATGTCCAAGTAACCACTAGAATGAAGAGTCTCGCCTTCATTTTTGCTGGTACTGCCCCACATCTGGACAAGGTGGAGTTTCAAATCCCACAAAGACCCGCAAAAGACTGCATACTCAGGAACCCTCATACTGACCCCAACCCAGAACACCAATAAAACCTGACACATCTTTCCTTGCTCTCCCAAGTCATTTCACATCTGCTTCAAAGGCCTGCCCTATCTGCCTGGAGACTTCAAATAGATCACAGTGAACCTTCCAAACCCTCTTTGTGCAAGGTATGGTATCATCAGGCTCAACCTCACTCAAAACAAGTTTTGAATGAGTATCCCTCCTGCCTTTGTAGAGTGGCAGCAACATATAGCAGGAAGAGTTGACAGCTCCTCCATTCTCACATACAACACATGATTACTAAAACTCTATGGTTAACAGTTCTCTTCTACACAGTCCCATTAGCCCCGAAAGTCATGTTGAAGCTATGTCCCTTTCCCATTCAATAAATAAAGCCTATTCCTCTTTTCTTTTATCTTCCATATGTGTTTTTCTCAGCTTGACTGTGTCTCCCTCTCCAATCTTCTAAATGTTCCAGCTTCTCTATGATCCATCTCCAACCACTGGAACCCCACCTTCCTCCACCTCTGCTCTGCTCTCCTTGGGACCTGGAGTCCCAGAATCTCACCGACAGCATCATTCAGCCTCTTCTGCACACTTATCATCTCCCACAGTAGCCAAGTGATGGCCATGATGATTTCTGTGGAGTCAAGATCTCCCAGCGGGTCTCTTCCAAGCACTGGACAGGACCTACCACTTACCTCTTGAGTTAGATAGAATAAGTTGAATTCTTCTGCCACAGGAAAAATGTTCCTCAGATATTTCAAGAACAAAACGTCCTTAACTCATTCATTAATTTCTCACATGACCGTATTTCCAGGTCCCTCATCATCCTGTTGTCTTCACCAACTCCTCAGTAGATTCTGCATTTGTATAAAAACACCACTGGCCTGCATGACAGCCACTGTCTACTGCTGGTCAGTTTTCACCCTGTAAATGACTAAAATTCTGAGTCCTTTTTTTCTCTTTTGTGCCTCCATAAACTGCTAATTAACCATTTCCCCTGCCTTAGATCTTAAGTAACTGATTTTACTTAAATACGTAATTTTTGCATTTCATATTATTTCTTCCAGTAAATTCCCTTTTACTACTTTTACTGTTCTTCCAGTCTGCTAATATCTTTTAGAATCTCTATTTTGACATCTCACACATTATTTATCCCTCAGACCTTAGCACCCACTGCCAAACACTGTGTACTTTTCAATTAGCATACATTTTCATGCAAATGCTCTTGCCTTTCCAAATGCACCTCCAAGAATCATGGGATTTGGGGTCAGACAGAACTATATTAAAATCCTGGCCACAACTATTTAGCAAGTTAATACATATTACTGAACCTCAACTCCTTTATCTGCAAAATGGACACAGAAATACAGTCCTCTTAGATTATGTGAGGATTAAATGAAACAATGTCTACGAGGTCAGCAGTAGAGAAGCTGGCATTTAGAAAGTGCTTAGTATTCATAATAACAGGTTATTATTATGGTAAGTTCTTTGAGGACTGAGATGACATCATATACTTCCTTTACAACCTTAACAAACAGCTTTGAACATGTAGTAGTTACTTAATGAAGATTAGTTTGTGGAAAGATATTTGACCCTTTGGGAAATGACATCAATTCCTTTAGGCATCTAAAGGAGCTCTGCTACTATTTGCAGAAACATGCTTTTTTTTCAAGTGTGCATGAAATCTAAGAATTTCTTAAGCTCTTTACAGAAATAATATTGTAGGCATTTATAGCCTGAATTGCTACAATAATTGTTGGGCAAATAATGACCATTGCCTAACACTTGAAACTCTTAAGACTTGAGAAAATAGATCTATCTCAAATAGGATAGGCAAATGTTTGCTATTGTTTTTGTTTACCTGTGCAAGTGACTTTCAATTTTATAAATTGATACACCCCTGGTTTATAACATTTATTTATGCATATCTAACACACCTTCACTTAGCCCATGAACTCAGACTTTTACATGACATTCCATCACTGTAATTCACGGCCTTTTAGGAACTTTATAGGGGAGGATAAGATTCTGGGAGATGCTTCTGCTTTGGGCTCAGTAAAAACATAATAAAAGGCTCATTGAGGAGAGGATTCCACAAGGCAAGAGCTGGGGACCTTTGGCAAAGAAACTGCCTTTGCCACCTCCCCTCTGTATCCTCACCAAAGCCTCATAGCAACAAAGCTACTTGGTTCACATTTTACTGTTTCTGAGAGCAGTTTGCACATCACCTTTTATTTTAAGCCACTTACAATTTATGCCAGTCCTAATGATGAATGTTATCACACACTGAACAAACCAAAGCATCGTATTCACCCCCTCCCCTCATAAATTCCTTATCTCTCCACAGAGCCAAGCTGAAGGAATGAATTCAGCAATTCAGTCACTCCCGGGAAACTGCGATGCATTTTTTTTCCCAACAGATGCTGCTAGAAACTGCGGTTAGGCGAGGTTATCACTGGCTTCTCGCCACTGCTGAGAAAGCTGACATTAAAATAGTACCAACAACTTTCTCCTCCCCCATGCTGGAACTCTTCTAAAAAACCAAAGCAAAGAAAAGGCTTGAACGCTTCAGCAGTACCTTGAAAAATTCATGCCAAAGGAGAAGTGGAACATGGACCAGGAGCATGGGAAGCAGCTAGAGGCTCATGTTTAGCTAAGAACTGTTTCTATCTAGTTGTTTCTAGATAGCACAGACCTTAACACAATAGACATGCTTTACAAATTTAATTAATAATTCAAATCCAACCGACATGTACTGAATGTTAGACATATAAAGTCCACTGAGGTCAGGTAATATTACCACACAGCTCCTAAGCGCAAAGATGAAATTCAAAGTCTGCTCTTCCCACTCTAAATCACAGTGGTCCCTGTGGAGTTAAGTCTGTTCAAGGAGGGCAACAGAGCAGGTAAACATGACATACACCTTGAATACCCAAGCAACAAGGAAACCACACAGGCTCCTGAGGCAATAGCCAGGCAGTAGGAAGGTGTGCCAGTTTTACTTAGAGGAAAAGAACAATTACTTTAATTCTGTGCACTTGTCATGCACAATAAAACAGTAGCAGTAAAAAGAATCTGTGAAACGGATGGTGCACTTTCTCCTTCCCACTTAATATTACTGCCTGTAATAATTTCTGAAGCTATATTATGCATTTCAGGTACAATTTATCTGAGAAGTGAAAGATGAAACTCCACTGGACAGCAGCAAACACAACAGAATGCTCCTGGATTCCTACTGAGACCAATTACCAGTGCACATATTTTCTTCTCAGTGTGTGGGGAGTCACACATGCTCATTTTCAGAAACATAGAAGGGCTTCTCGGTCTGGAGAGGATCACTGCTCTCTTTAGGAGGAAGAGATGCAAAGATGAAAAAGGCTGTAAATAGATTTTGCCACCATGGAAAAGAAGAACCTTTTTGCTAAGGGGATAAAGAAGCACTTATCATGTGTGTTAAACCCTCACTCCAACTTTCTTTTCAAAATTTATCCCAGTCATAACATAAACTGACAGTCACTGAATTGTCATAGCCAGAAATGAAAAACGTGCCTGGTGAAGAAAAACTGCAATCAAGAAAGATGTTCAACCAGTCGTTTACCGCCTTGTAATGTCAGGGTTCACAGAACTATTGAACATAACTTTCCTCTGGTACAAAACGAGGGACAAGCAGATTATTCCTGGAGATTGGAGAAGATGAAGAGCCCTTTGAGGTGCAAAGAGGAACAAAACTACTAATTAAAACTATGCCTTAAAACAAAACAACAAAATTTCATTTTGCCTATCAGATTAGCAGAATTTTTGCTAAGACTAAGGCAAGGGTAGGTGGGAATGGGCATTTTCATGTGCTGTTAAAGGGAACTGTAAATTTTTTCAGCATCTGAAAATCAATTTAGAAAGTCTTATCAAAATTTTCCATCCATAAAGGAAAATTTCAGGCTGGGCCTGGTGGCGAATGCCTTTAAGCGGCAGCCTAGGAAGCTGGGACCAGAGCCAGGGATCACGGTTCAAGTCCCGCTGGGGGTGATAGGGTATGCCCCCCGCCCTTCATGGTCGCCCTGTTTCAGGGGCACATATCAAGACCTATTCCAAAAAAATATAGTTGGGCCTGTTGGCGTGTGCCTATAATCCCAGCTACCTTGGAAGCTGAGGCTGGGGATTGCTTGAGTCTGTGGTACCCTGGGTAACGTGAGTCTGTGGTTCCTTCCACAGGCAAAAATAGTGAGACCTAGTCTCAAAGAAAAAAAAAAAAGGCAAATTTCAAACATATCAAACAGTCAGAATAGTCTATTCTGTTTATATAACCACCCCTCAATTTTTAATAACTATCAACTCATGGCTAGCCTAACTTCAACTATCCTTCCCACTCACTAGATTATTTTGAAGCAATCTCAAATATTACACATTTTCATCCGTAACTAGATGAGCAGATATCTCTAACAGAACTTTTATACTCCAAAAGAACTTTATATTTTGTATATTATCATACCTTAAATTTTAATCATTCTTTAATATCAAATACCATATTAGTGTTAGGATTTCCTCAACTGTCTCAAAAAACTTTTTATAGTCAGTGTGTTTATATGAGAACCCAAATGAGAGCCCAAATGAGGTCCGCCTAGTATTTGACCAGTAATTTAATTTAGCCAGAAATGAAAAACATGCCTGTTGAAGAAAAACTGCAATCAAGAAAGATGTTCAACCAGAACAGCTACAGAATTTAATCTGTAAATTCTCCTTCTTCTTTTCCTTTGTAATTTATCTGTGGAAGAAACTAAGCCATTTGCCCTAGGCCATTAGTCCTAAAGAGTTTCCCACAGTTTGGAATTTGCTGATTGCATTCTTGTGTGTCTTTTACCTATGCCATTTTGTCTAGCAAGCTTTCTAAAAAACAGGTAGTAGAATCCAGAGTCTCAGCCAGATTCATTTAATTGGGGGTGAAATACCCCCTATGTGGTAAATTGCAGTAGGAGGTGCACACACAAGAATGCCTGTAATGAATGGTTGCCTTTTTAGTGATATTAACAAATGTTCAGAGAATTAAGCTGATCGACTCACTATAAAGGGCCTCATCAGCTCTTTTCCTGATGGCTTCATTGCCTGGACCCATATTTCACAAGATGATGAAAAATGGTGATATTCTAAGTCAATCACCCCTCCTATTTATTGTTGGAATGCTTCTGTAAAGAAATTTCCTTCATCTAGTAATTGTTCCATCCGAGACGTTCTGGAGTAAATTTCTAGATAGATTCTTCCCGTCATTTAACAGCTTTCCAAATCACCTTGGTGGTTCCCTAGCATATTCAAAAATTGTCCAATGACTGACTTGGTTCTTTTAATATCAGTGTGAATCATAGAGTTAATCTATTGCAGTCGGCTACAAGTATTATTCCTTTTATGTGGGTCAAATTGTCCCATGTTGACCCCTACAAGCTATATCAGATTTCTTTCCACAGTACTCCAGAACAGCAGTATTTACTGGCTTCCTTGAATTTGGGTTAAGACAAGATGTCTCAGGCACATCCTGAATATTACCTGCCCTACAAGAATCTGCCACTTCTGTAAACAGTCCCAACTCCTTTTATTTCGACAAGATTGCCTATATTTTAGTCTTTTTTTCAGTAGCCAGAATTAGGAGTCATGATTTTTAAGAAGAAAGTAAAAGAAGGACCATACAACTGGTTAGACTGTGGAATGTTCATAAAAATGAGTATAATCGGGGAATAAAAATCCCCAAGTTGTATGTACCCTAGGACCTGAATGAATCTCCTGGGCATGATGTTGAACAAAAGAAGTCAGAGAAAAAGGAAACCAAACTAAGTAATTCCCTTTTACATAAAGTTAAAAAGTATGGAAAACTGATATCTAGTGCTAGCAGGGAGGGTAACACAAACTCTGAAGAGAGGGAAGTGAAGGGATGGTGAGAAGCACAGGGATGATATTTAGGAGTCAGTGTTATTCTGTTGTTTAATCTGAGGCCTGGTTACAGATTATGGTCACTTAATGATATATCCTATTATATATTCAAAATATTTGCACTTTTCTATATGTTGTAATTTAAGTTTAACAGTATAAAGAAATATGGTAGATGTAAAGAATTTATAACAACAACATGGAAAATAACAGACATAAAAATGATTTCAGATATGTGCATTATACATCAAAAAAAAAATTTTTTTTTTTTGAGACTAGGTTTTGCTATTTTTGCCCGTGGAACTCCAGGCTCTCATTGCCGGGGTACCACAGACTCAAGCAATCCTCAGCCTCAGCTTCCCAGGTAGCTGGGATTACAGGCGCGCACTACCACGCCCAGCTATTTTTTTTGAACTAGGTCTCGCTACCGGCTCCAGGCGGAACTCGAATCGTGATCCCTAGCCCCAGCCGCTTCATAGGCTGAAGCTTACAGGCATGAGCCACCGTGCCCGGCTTTTTGTTGTTGTTGTTGTTGTTGAGACTAGGTCTAGCTATTTTGCCCAGGGTAGCCCTAATCCTGTGGACTCAAAAGTCGGGCACGGTGGCACGTGCTTCTAAGCATCAGCCTATGAAGCGGCTGATCATGGTTCCAGTCCTGCTCGGGGCAACGTAGGAAGACCTAGTCCCAAAAAACAGCTGGATATGGTGGCGTACGCCTGTAATCCCAGCTACCTGGGAAGCTGAGGCTGGGGATTACTTGAGTCTGTAGTACCCCAGGCAACGTGAGCCTGCGGTTCTACAGGCAAAAATAGCGAGACCTACTGTAAAAACAAAAACAAAAACAAAACCTAATCCTGTGGACTCAAGTGATCTCCAGTCTCAGCCTCTCAGGAAGCTGGGATTATAGGCATATACCACCACACTCAGCTGCTTTTTCGAGACCAGGTCTCACATGTTGCCCGGGGTAGTCTCAAACCCACGGAATCAAGTGATCCCTGACCTCTTGCCTCCCAGCGCTTAGATTATAGGCAGGCACCACTATGCCCAGCTGAACATACTGAATGAAACAAAATCTTTTGTTTATCTTTTGAATATCTTTCAAAGATCTAACAGATGAAAATCTTCCTGAAGTTCAAGTGGAGTTTAGGGCATCATGATGACTCCAACCTCTCTTTTTCTTTTAAACACTTATTTTAAATTTGTGTAAAATGTTTAGATTAATCATAGTGTTTAGGGTATAATGCCAGTTTTTCTGTTTTCCTTTAAAACAGAAACGGCATGGTCATTTTTTTCTCTGCTGGTTTACTTTTTTTTTGTCTGTCTGGAGTAGTTAACTGTTATGATAACGAGGATGTTTCTGGGTAGAATTTTGTTTGGGCTTTTATGTACTTTTTTGTTTTGTTGCTTCAAAATTTTTATGGGAAAAAGTGTCACTCCAAAAATGAGTTAATGAATGAGTCTATAAAAGACAGTAACCACTTCATTTTTTTTCTATCAATTTATAAAAGCTAACTAAAATCTATGCATTGCTATCTTGATGGAACCAATAAATATTCACAGAAATGACTATGATTTTTTTTGTCAAGAAAATATTTAATTATTTCAAAATTATCAAAATAAAATAACACTGGCACAGACTATTTGTGTCTTCCCATAACGTATATGTTGAAATCTAACCCTGAGTGTACTGATATTAGGAGGCAGGTCTCTGGTGGATGATTAGGTCATGAGAACAGAGTCATCATGAATGGATTAGCACCCTCATGAAGCAGACCCCAGGACATTCCCTCCGCTTTGTGAAGACATAGCAAGAAGATGGCATCTATGAAAGAGCAGGTGGGCCTTCACCAGACAATAAATCTGCTGGCACCTTGGTCTTAGACAAACTAATTAGAACTAACTGGTGAGAATTTACTTGCTATCACTCAGGACTCTCACTGATCTCCTAAACAATGACAGTCTTCTAGTCAATAGAAAAGTGAAACTATTTTAACTCTTATTCTTTTAGAGAAAGACTGACAATACCTATTTCTGCACCTTCTTTATTTATTTATTTTTTTTCTTGAGACAAGGTCTTGCTATTTTTGCCCGTGGAACCGCAGGCTCTCGTTGCCTGGGGTATCACAGACTCAAGCAATCCCCAGCCTCAGCTTCCCAGGTAGCTGGGATTACAGGCGCGCGCCACCACGTCCAGCTATTTTTTTGGAACTAGGTCTTGCTACGGGCCCCAGGCAGGACTCGAACCGTGATCCCTATCTCTGGCCACTTCATAGGCTGAAGCTTACAGGTATGAGCCACCATGCCCGGCCTTCTTTATTGTTTTTATAACCAGGAGGAAAATAAGTAAGAAGGCCCTCAAAGTTATATTGTACATACTAGAAATACAGGTAAAAGGAATGTGATGTTTTTGAAGACATCTCAGTTTTTCAGATGCTAAAATAAAGGAAGGTTGCCACTAAATACATAATAGTGCCAAGCTTTAAAAACAAAACAACTACTAAATGGTTTCAAATTTTCAAAAAGAGACACTTACAAAAGTCAGGACTATTCTTTAGAATTTGAACCAAGTACATGCTTAACTTTTATTGTTCCTGACTCATCAATTTTTTATTACCAGAATATTGTAACACACGCTGAATGGAGTGTGCTATATTGGTAGGCAGCATATATTTTGCTTTGCTTTCATTAAAAGAAGTGAAAAATGAAGGCCGGGCATGGTGGCACATGCCTGCAGGTGGCAGCCTAGGAAGCCACGGCCGGGGCCAGGGATCACAGTTCGAGTCCACCAGGGGCACATAGTGAGACCTAGTCCCAAAAAAATAGCTGGGCATGGTGGCGCGCATCTGTAATCCCAGCTACCTGGGAAGCTGAGGCTGGGGATTGCTTGAGTCTGTGGTACCCCGGGCAACGTGAATCTGCAGTTCCATGGGCAAAAATAGCAGGACCTAGTCTCAAAAAAAAAAAAAGTAAAAATAAATAAGTAAAAAATAAAAAAAGTGAAAAATGGTCTTAGTACCTAAGAAGCAAACATCTCGAGAATGCAGAATGTGGAGGGCTGAGTTAGTGGGGCACGTTCCACCAATGGTAACATTCACAGAATGTAAATCTTTTACAAATAGCAAAAAAGGCAAAGGCAAACCATTACCTGCTGTGCTGCAGCATCCTGTTGGACATATGTTACCTGGCCTGGGTCTGTAAACAGAGTCTAGACAAGGCAAACAAACAAAAACACCTTATCAATAGATTTTTCACACAGAGCTTGCCTATACAGGAAAAATTAACCTACTACTAATCACCCACTCTTGGGAGTATTAACTCCCAGATAGCTAGTAATAATCCTTCATTAATAAAGAAGATAAAGATCATAATCTTACATTTAGTCAATCATACAGATGGTTCCAAAGATGGGACAAGATAACCATCTTCACATTTTACTCTTAAGTAAAGCCTCTCTTGAGGATGAATGGCACAGCTATTAAAAAAGGTCGTCAGGAAAACATAAGAAATTCCATGAATGAAGGTGTTTATGCTCACATATAACACTAAGGATCACATACATCAATTTACAATTAAATGAAGTGGAGACAGCATTGGAGACACAATGCAAAAGTACTGTGGAAGCAAGTATTACTCTTTCTACTATAAATGGATATTCATTATGAGAAGCATTAGAAAAAGAAACTGAATTAATGTACCATAGGTTCATTTTTGGATAAAGCTAATACTGGCTAATTTTTAAAAGTTATCATAAAAACATATCTAAAAGTGTAATATCTGGGTCATGAGACAGCAAATCTAATTAGAGAAAGAAAATCTTCAAAATTATTTTAGGTAGGCATCACAGAAATCTTTAATCCAGAAAAATACACTTTTCACTGAAGCTTTAAAAGACTTTAATTTACCTAAGCCTTTTAGCAAACTAAAAGCTTTGGTTAAGTTTTGATTCCAGAGGACTGCAAAAGAGTATTTCAGACAGCATTAAATTTGACACTAAAAATTTTATTATAGTTTAGACATTTAGTGTCATAACAATTAACCAAAAATTGAGCATAGCACATTCTTACATAAACTATCTGATTTTATTTTAATTTAATTAGAGGACTAAACCTAGGCTGGGCCATTGCAAAAGTACCATCTGAAAGTTGGTGATTTCATCTTTACATAGATTCAAAAGGTATTTATTAGGAGACCCCATTTTTTTCTTGGGAGTGATTTTAGCCTCCTAATTAAATATTGCATGAGGGAAATTTTTTAATTACCAGGATTCTACCTGGTAACAAGTTTTTAATACCAGGTACCAAATTATGAAAATCATTTTTTAAAGTACTTACAAATCCAAAATAATACACAATAGTAGAAGCTAACATTTAGAACTGAGTGATATTTGAGTGATGCTTTTGGAAACACACACTCCAAGTGACTGGCAAAAAAAAAAAAAAGAAAAAGAAAAGTAGTTATAACTATAAAACATTTATTTTTGTTTCTATTAAAGTTTTAAAAATCAGTGGGCTATTAATAAACAGCAGTTAATAAGCCAATGGGACTTTTATATATTTAAGTGAAATAATCTGTATGTTTTCCTTATCCATCTTTGATACAGCTTATCAGAACTGCACACCATTTTTGCCCTATTTGAGTCTTAGAAAAATAACAAGTAAATAAGTCTATAAATCATCACTAGGAAGAAAGAGGGATATGAAGCTGGTGCTGTAATTCTTTCTTAAGTTTAATAAATAAAATATATCTTCCTCTGCCAAGCCGGTTAAGCACTCCTTGAAAACACAAATCTTATGTGGCTATTTCCGGCATCACCAGGGCCTAGCAGAGACTGGCAGAAAGTTAACAGAAATCACTGGTGAGTTAACTGATTCATAAACAAACTATAAACACTAATCCTTCACATGCCTGAGCAGCTTCCACAGGATGGATGTACACCAAGGTATGCTCCGGACCATCCACTGAAGTGTAGGAGGTACCATCTGCCGTGTACACCACCTGCTGGGGTGGACGAACCTGATCATCAGTGTAGACGATCTGAGCCACAGTCCCAGCGTCTGGAACAAAGTGCACCTGGGGCAGAAAAGAACAGTACAATTATAACTACAATCTTTGTAGAACAAAACCCACCTCACAAAGATCCAGGGCCCCCTGGATAGTATACAGGACATTTCCAAAATTCTCAAATGAAAGAGAATGGAGACTGAAACATCTTCATCTATACTGAGTTAGTGCCTTGGAGACAGATGCCAGGACCTCATCACTGATTTACAACTAATATCAGAAAAATGATTAAATTCCTCTTTGCCTTAAACAACCAATGCAGATGTC
Source organism: Uropsilus gracilis (assembly GCA_004024945.1). Lineage (NCBI taxonomy): Eukaryota > Metazoa > Chordata > Mammalia > Eulipotyphla > Talpidae > Uropsilus > Uropsilus gracilis. The sequence goes on along the minus strand of PVHY01006794.1, from coordinate 21,908 downwards.
TGTTTGGGGGAGTAACTAAGGGGTGGTTACCTGAATCTGGAAACATGACTGAAAGTTCCTGATTGCCAACAATACAAAATATCAAATACAAATTATTATGTGAAAAAAATATCAAGACGCAAAAGCCAAGTGCTCTCAACACATCATAAAAGTTTTACTTTACAACTAATAGCGCCTTTTAGCAGACACTTGAAAACAAGGTCACTTTCTTTTCTACACGTTCTTTTATACTCCAAGGCCATACTGGACACATAACAGCAAATGTTTGCTGAATCAAAAAATGCAACAGAACTCCCTCTAGTCAGCCGGGTAAACATACAGAAAACTGTAATGAAAACTGTAATGAAGGACTTTTAAGGGGTTCTGGACAACTTTTCCAGTTGTTACTAGAGTAAATAATTTTCTGTCTACTAAGAAACAAAGACACTAAATTCTACAAAAAGAATATTTTCTGGATAGTCAGCTTTGGGGTTTTAAATTCTTGAAGACTAGAGCTTGGCACACAGTCTTAAAGGTATGGAAGGAGAAGACTAAAATATACATTTGGGAGAGAAATAATTTATGTGCTGATATTGGCATGAAATACTCAAGCTGAAATCATTATTCTTATACTATCTTGGCTTTGGACCTGACCTTTTTTATTTCCATTTTCTCCAATGAGAATAGTAAATTCAAAAAGTGATATGATCTAATCAGTTTTTGAATTTACTATTCAAACCTGGAGACTGAATGCAATGAATCACCACAGAAATAAAACAAACTTCTACTTCTACACTAAGAGGTTAGTCTGACTTCTACATAAATTTGATTTGTCCATGAAGATATAATTTATCTGTTGGGAGAATTAGGCATTCAACCTATTTGTACAGTTTTAACTGCTGCAAGATAACTTCTGATTTTAGATTTGTTCATTCATATCAAAATTTTGAATTGAAAAAAGCATCTCAACAGATGAGTTATCCAAGCTTCCCAACTAGGTCTTCATCATTTAGGACTCTACTAAATCAGAATTCCTGGCCAAGAGAAGGGATGATTGGAAAGAAAGGGTGGCAAGAGGGATGCCAAACTGCTTTCACTGCCTGTTATCCCACAAATGGGGACCCTGTTTTTTTAATGGACAACATTGTTTATGAACAAAACGCATCAAAATATACTGCTGCATGAAAGGAAATTATTTCCATGAGAAACAAAATAGCATCCTCAATTACTTTGCTAAAGTGTGTAGCAGAACTTCTATATGTTCTGACTCAGACTTTTAAATTCTATCAGTTGGCCAATTCTAGTTATTATAATATTCATTATACTGCTTAAATAAAATGTGCACATTTAAACAGTCCAGTGTTAACTTTCTGATTTCACTAACAATACTGTGGAATTCAATGAAAAACTTAAATTACATATTTACTAGGAGGTTTCAAAATTAAGTTTCATATTTTGGTCATATATAAACATGTCTCCATCTGACTACTCCTCTAAAACTTTAAGTTCCTAACAAAAAGGAAGAGATCTGCCTTTGCTAGTAGTCAGAGTAACATGTGGTTGGTTATGATGCCACAGAAGGCAGAGATCATCAGTTAGAGCAGCACTGAGGAAGGGGACCCAACCCAGGAGCAGCTGACTCAGTGACATGACTTTCAATTAGAGGTTTGCAGTATGAATTTGAAATTTAGAGAAAAAGCCACTCGCTGCATACACTTTATCACACACACAGACGCAAAATCCTCAACTGGTAACATATAAGAAAAACACTACCATTTGAGAGTCATGTGGGGGAAAGGCAGTTCTGGAAGTCTGTGGGTGGAGGTTTAGCTCTCCTAAATTGCCCTGAGTCACACTGATAGAGTATTTAAGAGCTGACATGCTGCCTCCTCCTTGCATGCAAGTCTTGCTGATGTGCACTCTCAACTACTCATCACCATCTCCTTTTGTGATCAGCTATGTGTACCCAGCCAAAGCCAGTAAGCAAGACCAGGCAGGAAAGACCGTGTTCACCTGTGCAGCACTGCCTTCGTGCTCTGCTGAGGTTGGCCACACATGAGAGCTTTCGTCTTTGGAATCCATTCTTGCCTACAGCTCAGGCCCAGGCTCGGGGCACTTAGAGCAGGGCAGTCTGGGAAGCAGTCATCTGTCCACCCCGCGCATGTCCACCAAAGATGAAAAGGCCTCTCTGCGATGTGCTGAAAAAAAGGAAGCAAGACTTTAAATAGATGCATACAATTTTAACCACAAAGAGGAAAAAAAGATTTGTTAAAGATGACATATCTGGGCCAAAAAGTAAAATGGTGAAGTTATTTGTAATAATAACACAATGTACTTACTACATGCTTGCTCTGGGCTAGGTGTTCATTAGCTGGATGTAACTCCAAACAAAAATCCTAAGGGAATAGCAAGGACATGGAAGCTATCTAAATGCCCATCAATGAACAAGTAGATCAACAACATGGGAAAAGCCACACCACGGGATATGATTTAGTCAGAAGCAATGATGGAATGCAGTCATTTTCAGCAAAATGGAGGGAATTTGAAAAAATAATGTGTAATAAACAAGTCAGAACAGTTAAAAAAAAAAAACACTGGACATTTACATAGCAGATTTGACAAAGTAAAATACTTAAAAAAAAAAAAAAAACTAGTAGACATTAATAAACCCCATGAGGGTTCTGAAGTTAATAGGGAGGCAGGTGGAAATACATGGGACAGTGTGGGAGAGAGAAGAAACAACCTTGGCCTCTCATCAGTGAAGACTTTTATTACAAAGTAGCAAATTTTGGGTCTGCAATTGTCATATTTCATAATAATTTCACTGGAATAACATACTTTGGAATTACACTGTGTGCACACAATGCAGAATATGAACTGTCACAAAACAAGGGGATAAATGGCAAGCAGAAGAGGCTGGATGGTGTGGGGGACAATTTGGTTAATACAAATATAAATTTTGTGGGGAGGGGTCTGAAAAAAAAAAACAAATAAAAACTTTGCTTCCCATTTAGAAAGTAGAGTGATTAGCAAACAAACTGAAAGCTTTACTAAGTATCCATGTGCACCTAATCTTGAAAACTTATTCATTTCCAAATGGGTTTTTCAATTCATCAACCTTCCCTTTCGATGATAATAAAAGGGGACATTTTACTTATTTTTAAAAATTTTGACATTTTAAGTCATGTGACATTTGCTATTGATAGGGCAGTATGACAGCCACACTTGCTACACCTCCATTCATTGTCCCATTGAAGTAGCATGCATAGACAGGAAAGGTAAACTATTCAGGACAGCACTAAACTTAAGGTAAAAAGAACCACCAACTAAGATCCAACCAGAATCTCCCCATTATTAAGAGAAATAAGCTGTAAAACATATTCTTAAGTCACACATGCTCCAACTTCTCAACCAGAATAAGACCCAAGGAAGAAAAAAAAAGATAATCCAATAACCAATACCAGTGCTAACTCTGGAAAGCAGGAATTGTGTCTACAAACTGCCCGGAGCCTTTTCTAAGCAACACACCTGCTACACAATACACATTCACATATTTGTTCTGATTAAAAAAAAAAAAAAAAAAGAATTTGATCATATGGCATTTTTCTATTGCTACCTCCCCATCTTAACTCTAAGGTCCTTTATGTCAGGAAAGTTTTGTTGATGTAGCAACTCTAGGTCTGACATGTGGCAGATACTGGATAATTTGCATGAAGGGGTTTAAAGAAATTAAGGTGAGTAGCAAGAACTCTGAAGTCAACTGACTTTTCAGAAAAGACAAAACTCAAAGGGGAACAGGAGCAAGGAAGCAGAAAGGGAGTGTAGGACAGTCACTCCAGACTGAAATCTTTTTTTTCATCTTATCATAATAAGGAAATAGGTATTATATGACATAAAGTACCAGTAACTCATATATTACAAGGATCAAAGGGAGGGGGCATAACGAACTACCCAGCAAAATAACAAAACAGTTCATCTACACATAGAAAAGGCTGCTAGTCAAATTGAACTATATGAATGTGATTACCACTCACAATGATAGTTCCCAATAATTTTAGAACACTGTTAGCAAATTAAGACATCCAAGATAATGTCAAATCTTTAAGTCAAAAAGCACCAGGAACCCAAAACAATGACATAGAAGAGATCTGGTCAGTTGTCCCTGTTCTTTAAGATACCATTACAATACCTGCTGTTACTGTAACTACTGAACTACTGAACCAGAGTAACATTCTGCCATCATTTATTGCTTAAATAGTTGGTCAAGAAAACTGAATTCTATGCTTGTCTCCACTGCTAAGTCATTTTAAATCCCCTAGCACCGATGTCCTCATGTGCAAAAGGAGAGCATAAAATGGCTTCTAACATCTGTTCCAGCCCTAAGCTTAAATGGAAAGCAGCAGAGTACAACAGACAATCCACAGACTGAATTAAATATCCTGTTCCCAGGCTGGCACTTCTGCTCACCACATATCACCCTTGCCACACCACCTAGATTACCTGCGCCTCCTCAATGTCATCCCATGCAAGCAAAAAGAGTAACTACCTCCTAGACTTATTGTAAATTACTATTTAAAAATCCTAAGCAAAAGATCTAGCATGCAGTAGGTGCTCAAAAATATCAAGAATCATATTTTAGAGATGAGTTAAGAGTTCAGAATTTTCTAAAACATGCATTTTTTAACTTAGCACTTTATCAAATAACAAACACCCTGTACATGAACTTCCTTTTCATAAAACTTGTCATGTTCATTTTTCTTTTCTGTTTTACTTTCAACAGCACAATGTGTAGAGAGAGCCCTGTGGGTTTTGACTTATTGCACATGAAGAGGGAAGGATTTCAGGAGCCACTTTAGTGCTGTCCATCAGGCATATGCTGACAGATTCTGTTAACCAAGGACAGGGACAGACTTCCTTTCACTCCTTATCCCTTTGCTTTTTCTACACACTGGGAAGAGCCAAAGAACCACAAACTATTCCTTGCCTACAGTCACCATCCTCCCTCTTTCTACCCATTGTTCAAAACAGTAGAGACTACATTTCCAGGAGAAGGGCATGCCTGCATTTCTATTCTCCCTAAAGACTTTATTCAACAAATATTTATTAAGTATTTATGTGCTTAAGAAATATCACTGAGTCAAAACTGTGAAGCCTCCAATCTAGTCCTTGTTTTATCTACTATTACTGAATGGTGGCAAATATGAGCTTCACAATCAGACTAAGCTGGGTCCTAGAAGTCCAAATCTACCACGGGCCAAGGAAATGGAACATTAGCAAGCCACAACTGAGCTTCAGTATTTTTTTAAAATCCAAATTACCTACTCAGCATGGTGGGTGTAAGAATTAATGATCTGTATTTCATCAAGTTGATAATATTTTTTTTTCACATTTAACATCTAGGATTTTCTGTCAGTCAGGTGGCCATGGGGATATAGGTGTCCCTGCCTGCCTGCTGTGACCTTGCTCATAGTCACTCACTAGTCTGTTCTCGCTTCACTGAGTCTAGTTGTTGGCACTCTAGTCTAACTGTCATTTTGAATGTCTTCAAAAAGACCGCATTATAACTTGGCATTAAAACTACAAGGCACAGAAACAGCAGCTGGGCATGAATTTGATTAGGGAAGCAAATATCCATCATTAGAAAAATGACCTTAACAACACAAGGCCTATGGGACTGGGTACAAGAGAAAGCAATGTGGATGAAGCTGTATATGCATTGTTATATCTGAAATAAGTGGAAAAGACTGGCCTGCCACAAGCCAAGTAAGAAAACTCCAGAATTCATGTTCCATTTCACTGGGAATGAGCTGCTTGGAGACGGTGCCTGGAAGAGGGCTCACCAACACTCTGAATGGCAAAGAGACACCTCTATGGCTGAGTTGACAGCGATTCAGAGTCAACATGCTCTGAATGTGATGGAATTTCAGGATCACCTCCATCTATTCCGCTTGCATTTCCCCCTTAATGAATGCACAAGGTGATGATAAAATCCTATGTCTAAAAGAGCTCTTTCAGTAAGTATGAAATAAAAATTCTCAGTGGTAAAAAAAAAAAAAAGCCCTTAAGTCAGAGTTTAACTGATTTTTTTTCTTTCATAATGATAGATAAAATAATTTGCATCTCTTACTACTATCAGTTTAGAGTGAATTAAACATGGTAACATTTGGCATGACATAGCGTAGTGCTGAACATCTAAGAAATATCAGCCATTTTTTTTCATGCTTTGTGAACATCAAACAAAAAGGTGAGTAAAAATGCTGTTCTTGTGGAACTCACAATCCAATAGGAGAAACAGTCAATAGGGTTTCCCTGCTGACTCCAGGGTGATATCTGCTTAAGAATGTCAGTAATGAAGAGGAAAGGAGAGGAAGAAGGGAAGATCAATACCTAGTCTTCCAGCCAGTAACAAGGACAGGGAGCATCCTGGTTTCCCTGTCTCCGTTCTCCTCCCCTTGTGCTGGTCCCTACAGCTCCCATCCTCTCACTAGCCCCAAGCCACACCTCTGCTTCCTACTGGGCCTTCTCTCTGAATGAAGTCTCTACTCACAAACCACCCAAGACTCAGAGTCATGAAGCCTATGTATGGACAGCTGGAAGAGATGCAGATATACATTCAAAGACAGATGTGTACCTAGGATAACAGTTGGAATTATGCATACAATTTCATTTTAAAAGACTGCATAGTGATGAAATTCCATAGGACTACTGGTACCCTATTACAATTCAGAAACAACTAGAATTGAGCAGAGGTGTCTGTATGGCCTACCATACCGTACTGCTACCGTATGCCAGGTTCGTCATTGCTTGTATGAGAAGAAGCGTAATACCACATTCCAGATAGTGCATGTACAAATAAACTGTCTGGCTCATTTCGAACTAACTAGCAGAAACTGCTGGGTCCTTCCTCGAAATTCAACACTAGATATGCCACAGGAAAGAAGTCAGAGGACCTGATGGATCTGCAAAATGAAGCTCTAAGAGGAAAAGAAAACTGGAGGAGGTCGAGTCCCAACCTGGAGAGGGAGCTGAGAGGCTTAGGAGGCAAAACAGAAGAGACTAGTTACCATGGAAAGATGCAGAACTTCCTGTTGTTCTTACCCCACACTTTGCTGAGCTTCCAGTGCCCGGACTCCTGCCCATTATGAGAAACACAGCAGCCAGCCCTGCACTGTCAGCTATGAAAACTTCAAGACAGCACAAGAAGTCTGGGTGGGGAGCAGATACCAGTTGCTGGGACATGGGTCAGCTGCCTCCCCCAGGATTAGGGCATAGATGCACATGAAAGGGAAGGGTCCTTTGGGACAAAGACGGAACAGTTGGGACCAGAGGCTCTACAGCCTGATATACCAGCAACTGCATATTTTCTGATGGTTGTTTAATCTTTCACTTTTCTTTGAATGAATTTGTACAGCTATGAGGGGTTTTTTTTGCTGACCCAAATAGGAAAAGAGCCTCTAGCAGGAATACTTGCATAGAAATTAGTCTCCATTCAAAAGAATGCTGCTGGAGCTTGCTTTAACTTTAAATTAGTTACCATAAATACTGCAGCCATCAGAATAGGAACTTGGATTTGCCTAAAGCAGGATTTGGAACCAACCAGCCTGGCTTAACATCTTGGATCTGCCACTTACAGCTTTTGACAATTTATTTAGTCTCTGAACTTTAGCTTTAGCTTATGGATATAAGGACAAAGAACCAAAGTATGTCAAATACTTAACAACAGATATCATTGAAATCAGTGTACCTAATGCAAAAACACCTTCATGTCAAGAAACAGAAAGGAAACCCTTCTGAAGTCATATTTAAGATTTATCCCACTTAGTAACTAAAAAAAGTAATTTCACTCCATGATAGGGAAAAAAATACATTCATGAAGGCACAGAGTTAGAACAGAATGAGGGAATGATTATGTGCGATCCAGTTCTCTGACACAGAATAACAGAAATTCAGTACTAGAAATAAAATTCAAGCCCATGGTTCTCAAATATATTTAGAAGACAGGTCCCTGGGCTCCCAGTATTCTTTGCTAAGGACCATGAACTAGTACTGCATTTGTTCACAACACAGTGGCTAACATTTGGATAGTACTTATTCTGTGCCAGGCATATTCCAAAATATTTGACATACATTAATTCACTAAATCTTCATAATAGCCTATGAAGTTCATACACTTTTATCTCCACTTACAGATGAGAGACTATGAAAGAAATGTTAAATTATTTGCTCAGGATAACATCTAGTAAGTGAGAGAGGCACAAACAACCCATGAGCCCATGTGCTTAGCGGCTCTAGTCTACACTGCTTTTCACCCATATACTAACATCAGTTGACCTGTGTTTTACAGCATAAATAACTCAACCACGTCAACTATGTTTAACAATGACATCCAACCCCTTTATTTTTTAAAAAACCATCAAAAAGCAAGGTTTGGCATCATTTTGGTTCATCTGTTACCTCCTTCTCCCCCCCCCTTCAGCTAATTGACAACAGTAATAATGGCTTAATAAAACTTCATGAAATAAAAACTCAAAATGAAGAAAATTCCATCCTGTATTTTTATTTTACCTTGACCAAGCTCTAGAATTGGAGGGGAGAGGACAGTTTGAGAACCAATCATCTTGACGAATTTCTACCTGATAGGTGACAAATGTAAGAGCCAGAGAGACTAAATGAGAGACAGCACAAAAAAAAAAAAATTTTTTTTTTTACTTTTTAATTAAACTTGTCAGTTATTTGTATGTTTACATAATTTTTTTTTTTTTTGAGTCTAGGTCTCGCTATTTTTGCCCATGGAACTGCAAGCTCATGTTGCCCGGGGTCACAGACTTAAGAAATTCCCAGCCTCAGCTTCCTAGGCAGTTGGTATTACAGGCGCGCACCACCACGCCCAGCTATTTTTTTGGGACTAGGTCTTGCTACACGTCCTAGGCGGGACTCGAACCGCAATCCCTGGCCCAGGCTGTGGCTTCCTAGGCTGCCACCTACAGGCATATGCCACCATGCCTGGCCTAAAAAGTAAAAATATTTTTTAAAAGAGCAACCCTTATTTAAGATTAAATGAGATGTTATGCCTGATAAGTTGAACATAATACTTGGTTTTTTGTTTTTGTTTCTTTTTTTTTGAGAGTAGGTCTTGCTATTTTTGCCTGTGGAATCGCAGGCTCACGTTGCCCGAGGTATCACAGACTCAAGCAAACCCCAGCCTCAGCTTCCCAAGTAGCTGGGATTACAGGCGTACACCACCATGCCCAGCTATATTTTTTTGGGACTAGGTCTTACTACGTGCCCCAGGCGGAACTCGCACCACGATCCCTGGCTCCGGTCACAGCTTCCTAGGCTGCCACGTAGAGGCAGGCACCACTATGCCCAGCCCTGAACATAAACCTTAAATAAGCCCTTTAAAGTGTGGTCATCTAGCAAGGGATGAGGGAATTTTTTTTTATCTACACCAAAATTAGTTTACAACAAAATACCCACTTTGAATATTTGAATATATTAAAGCTGAATTGTATGAGATTATAAAACCTCCAAATAAATGTACCCTCTGCATCCAAGAAAAGTTTGATGTGAAAATCTGTCATGGGAGAGAATCGGGTTCAGGCCAGAGACTCATGGGGGAGTGGGGGTGAAAAGAATTAACTGGAGACAGACTGGAGAACAGAACAGGTGGATTTATTGAAATATACTGCTAAGGGAAGCAATGGGTCAAGAAAGGAGAGGTCTGCAGGCCAAGACAGGAGAGGTCTGCAGCCTAAGATGAGGCTCTATTTATATTCCAATCATGGATTGGTCAAGGTAACTAGTCTTGGGTGCATCCTGACTGATGATTTGAATTAGCATAAGGAATCATCAGCTCTTCAGATAATTAGCTTCAAGTCCAGGTTCCCAAGGCAGGTCTATCCACTCCCTTTATCCATTCAAGCCTCCCAAACTTGCCTGCTAGGCAAGAAACGGGGACCTAGTTTTTAAATTTAGTAATAATACCACAACAGAAATCGGGCAGCTTCCAGAGGCAAAAAGGGACAAAGATGAAGCAATATATATTAATAGTTAAATGCAAATATCCCAGGTCTGTGAACTAAAAATGACTAAATAAATTCACTCTGTAATAACTAAGGACCTATATCTGAGGAAACCAATACAGTAAGAAGCACCAGGCTAGAATCTTCCCAGTAAGCAAGGGTATAAGACAAAAGGCAACAGATACAGATTAGATACAGATTAAATTCCAAATGCTTAATTTAAATTGATTGATAATACTTTGTATGTTTCCTATAAAGTTATGTTACACATATATTCACAGTATTTTTGAGTCTTAGAATCACAAAAAAATGGTAGAAATAAAATTAATATACTTGAAATAATACAAAAATTTAAAGAAGCATCTGACATATCAGTAATTAAACAATGCTAAAAAGAAAATACTAGACATAATAAAGCAATTTAGTAACCTCATAAAAATAGCTTCTTCAAAGTACTTTTCAGCTAATAGGTTGTAGTTGAAATAATAAAGTTCAAATAGTGTACGGTAATCATTACTTCTTTCATTTAACATAAATAACGAGTACCTATGATTTCTGGAACACAAATTGAAAATGGTAGACCAAAAATGTAACTAGAGCAAGAAGAAAAAGAATGCAAAAGGAGAAAGGAGAGGAAAGCATGAAGAAATAGAAGCAGACAATGTCCTAGAGGAGAAAGTAAGGCTGGAAGAAGATGAGGCAGAAGAGGAGGAATAAACAGTAGGGATAAGGAAAGTCTAAAAAGAAAAAGAACTGAAGAAGAAAAATAAATCCAATTGTTCAGTGCTAGCAGGATAAGAATAGGAGTGAAAATGGAACAGTCTAAAAAGTTATTCCCATAAGAAAGATTTCCTCAGATATAATAAAGACAACAGTTACAGGCAGAGCTGGGGAAGAGGAGGAATTCTCTTAGGCTTCCACCCTTCCCTGACTACATAAGTACAGTGACCTTTTGATAAGAAACGGGACAGTGGTAAAGCACCCAAAACAATGCTCTGAAAAAATGCCAGAGGTAGCATTAATAGCTGAGTGGACAAAAAACACTGCAGTATATACATACCGTGCACTATTATTCAGTCTCATAAAGGAAGAAAATGCTAACACATCCTACAACGTGACTGCACCTTGAGGATAATATGTTTAGTGAAATAAGTCAGAACCAAAAGGACAAATGTTGCATGACTCCACTAATATGAAGTACCTAGAGCAATCAAATTCATAAAGACTGAAAACAGAATAGAGGCTACCAGGGCCCAGGGTGTAAGTTATTGTTTAATGGATACATTATTTGGGGACAGTGAAAAAGTTCTGGAAATGAATACTACTGATGACTGCACAAATTGTAAATACACTTAATTCATTGTATACTTATAGCTATTTGTATTTATATATATATATATTTACTAAATTTTTTAAAAAATGAAATAAAAACCTGCCACAGATGACCCCAGTGGTAACTGCCAACATTCCACCATGGTGTAGGTGAGACTCCATGGGTCCCTTCCCAATGAGGCCATAAATAAACCCCATAAGCTTAACAAGGGGGCCCAGTCTTTCACATTCAAGCTAAACCCTACCCTCCACAGTCCAGCATAGATGAACCTATGCTCTTAAGTCACCTATGCCATCACTCCCAGCTCAGGTCAAAGGCAATGATCTCCAGCACAGCCCCTTCTAGAATTTCTGAAGCCAGTAATCAGGTATTCTTTCCTTGTAGCAGAACAGTTGCTATATAAAAAGCAGTTATACTAAGGTGTTGCCACACAGTAAGCAAACAGTAAACAGCAGTGATTGCCATTATTGTCAATGTTCCATCAAATATCAATCTTATTCTTCCCAGTACTTAGGTACTAAGAGCCCCCTCGAATAGGTACCTCTATGACTTGGGGTTTGGGGGAGCAGGGAGGAGTGTACAAAGAAAGGTACTTGTCAAATTCCCTTTCCTGTTAAAGATCCTGTCGGCACAGGTGTTCTGGGGACCTACAGCAAATGTAACCTTTAACCCCCACCTCCAGATTTCCTAACTCACAAACTCTCAGGCTCTGGATTTCTTTCTTGGATCTCTGATTCCTGACTTGATTCATCTCAGGTTTCATTCCCAGTTTTTTTTTTTTTTTCCTTTGTAGCAAGGTGACATTAGTTTACACCACTGTATAAAGGTTTCAGGTCTACAATCTCTCACTGTGATTATCACACCACACCCACCACCAAGAGTCCAGTCACAACCACCACCCAGCGGTCAATCCCCTACTTTTCTCCTCTCCTTCTTCCCTCACTGGTAACCACAGTTCTGTTGTCAAGAGTTCCAGAGTTTGTTTTTGTCTTATTTGGTCATTTGTTGTTGTTGGCTTCTTTATGTTCCACAAATGAACCGAATCCTACAGTGTTTGTCTTTCTCCTCCTGACTTATTTCACTCTGCATAATCACTTCAAGGTTCATCCATGTTGCAAATGGTTGCTTCCCTTTTTTGGCTATTGTGAATAATGCTGCAATGAGCATAAGGGTGCAGGTATCTTTTAGAACTAGTGTTTTTATGTTGTTTAGGTAAATACCCAGAAGCATTCCATACTTCTTAATGCAAGGTTTAGGAAACTTGCTATCTCATTAGCCACCAGAGAACCTACCATCAGCCACAGCCCTCTGAGCCTGGCACTGTGCCCTTGCAGGGCCAGGGAGACAATGTGACGGCCTAGTCACAGGGACAGGACATGTGGGTAGCTCATACCTGTTAAAAATCTATCCTGGTTTTGAAATGCTGGTCTAAGCAACTGGCACCCACCAACTAACTTAGTATCCACAATAACTAACTAACTTAGAATCTATAATACCCCAATGAGTTTGTTTAAAATCTATTCTCTCAATTCAGAAAACATAATACAAAATAATAAATATGTGTTCTGCTCTACATAGCTGGTAATAATGCTATCACTAAGGAGTGTATCAAATCTGAGATTACAAAATCAGACCAAGTAGAGTGAAAATAAAAGGCTATGGTCAAACAAAGGAAATGCATTCATTTACTAGGAATAAAAGTAGAAATTTTTGCATTTAGTTGCTTTCTGGGATGAAAAGTTTTTATAATATAGACTAAAAGAAAAAATAGTGGACTTAGTTCTACAGGATGAAGAGGAACTGATAGCAAAGGTGATGAAAAAATTATACAAAATTCAGAACAAATTCCCCTTTCTTTATGAGAAACAGAAGCCCAAATAACCCATCACCGAAGTTTCTGGACTTAAAAATTTCACAGTAAATGATTAACATTGAGGGGGGAAATGGAAGTGATCAACAGTTAAAAATAAGAACAATACTTTAACCTTGTCGAGAAAGGTATTGAGTGCCCTCAAAGACACTGTCCATTCACTCCTCTACAACCTCACCCCCATGGCCAGGCTATAGGGGTGCTGTCCCACGTTTTACTTCAGAGACAGGTGCCAGAGCAACTGCAGGGGTGCTCAGTTGAGGTCTCTGGGTTCATCGAAGCTGGGTGCCCCTCCATTATCACTCTGTCCCCACTGAAGAGCTACTAGAAACCTATAAGTTATGTGCCAAGTCAATAGGGCTAAAATATCAGTTTTCAACTCTACTAGGAAGCAAAATGAACTCAATGTTAGGAGAAACTAACGGTTTCTGAGAAAAGATGTCAACAGGGAAACCAGGCTTTCCTACAGGCTTTCCACAATTTTTTTTAAAAAATAGTAAGTCACTGACTAGTTTCTATATGAAAATTGTTTAGAATGAAGCTGCTGTGAATTCAGAATACTGCCATATAAACAGTGAAGCCCAATGGCATGAGAAGACAATACTCGGATCTTCCTCTTGACACCAACCACATTTACCACTTGTTCTAAACATTAACAATGAAGCAAACTGTGAGATACTCCAGATTGCAGAGAAATTCCTCCAAATAGAATTTTATGCCACTCGGAAAAAACTTTGGAAAAAAACTTCAGAAACTGAATAAGTGAGCAGACTATAGCAAGCTATAGTCAAAAGACTATAGCTTTTGTTTCTGGCCAATGTGAAGGACAAAACAATATAACCAGAGAGAAGAGAACTAAGTATTAAAAAGATTAAAAACAATATAAAAGAAGCAAACAAGGATACAGCATGTCAAGAAGGTTGAAATGATGATGATGATGACCTTGCCCTTCTTTTCCCTTTCCATCTAGGTCTGTCCTTCACAAGGGGGGGGGGGGGTGAGGAGGGGAAGCAACATTCAAGGTTTTTGCTTTGGGAGGAAGGTGCTTTTTCCAGTTTGGAGCATACCCTTCTTTATGACTTGGTAGAGGCAGGGCAGCAAATCTTTTTTTCAAGTCAACCCAAGAAATGTGGGCTTTTTCATCCTAGTTCAGATAAGAACTTTTTTTCACATACCAAAAAAACAAAGATTGATTTTCCCATCCCTTTCAACAGTTTGTTAGCAATGCATTAGGCCCCATCAAATCATACAAAAAGAACTCTTACCACTCACCCAATGCAGAAGAAACCCGCGCCTAAGAGACTTGCTGCGGGATCTCAGTCTGACAATTCTACATTAAAATCCTTGAGAGTTCAAAAGAAACCAGCACTTGGTTTAAGTTCTAAAGCATGATCAACCTTGATGTTTGCTTTTTCCTTTTTACAAAGGACAAGTTGGTTGGCTGGAAAAATGTGAAGGCAATTTCAAAAAAAGGAAATCTATCAGGAGTCTTCTATTCTACGCTCAAAAGATTTTCGGTGGAAACCTCAAAGCAACAGACTGTACCACACGCCTCAGAAAAGCCTACAGATCGTTGGTGTCTGACTTGAAGGAGGCTCACAAAGCAGAGGCATGGAGGGGGCCAGGGGTGTCAACTGAAAACAGGCACCAGTGTCTGAAAGCCTCATGGCTCCTCTCCCAAGAAAGCTACTCTCTCCCTCTACCATCCGCTCTTCCCCATTTGGCTGTGGAAGGCAGGGATCCTCCATCCCACCGAGTCCATTGCAAGGTGATATGCAGTCAGAATGGGCCTGCAGCTAGGTCTGACCTTCCAGGGTTACAAGGGAGATTTTGAGGTGTGACTAGGAGAGGAGGTTAAATTCCAGTGTTCTCAGCAACATGAGATAACCAAATACAACTCTCCTAGTCAGTTGGTCCCTCTAGATCAGCACAATTTAGCAAATTCCTCAAGGGGAAAAACCAGGGCTGGAGTTGAAGCTCACTTTTCACCTCCGTTCTGAGGCCTTCAATATCCTCCAGTCAGGACATTGCTCCCAGCTCTGCAGCTACAGAAGCCCCCTTCTAACTGCTTCCCAGCTGCCAGGCCCACCCCAAGAATCAGAATGGAGATTCAACAAGCAAGGCTCATGTGAGTAAGCATCCTCCCTTTCTCCAGGATCTGGCCCCTGAGACATGGAGGCCTTGGTAGGAAATTCAGGGCAACCACTCACTGAGATAGAGAAAAACATCCCCACTTTCACCTTATGTTTATCTTTCTCAAAAATTCGAGAATCTGTAGACAACAGTAATAGGTAGACAGTGGCAAAAGAAAAGGCTGTCATGTGGCATGTGTTAAGATAATGTGGAATCTAGATAAAACCAGATTATGACTAAGTCATTTTTTTATCAATGAGCACAAATGCCATGAGAAAGCTTGAGGGGAAAAAAGCAGTATCTAAAAATACTGTCTGCTATTAAAGAGTAATTCTCTAAACTTTGAAATTAAATGTGTTGGCCGGGCATGGCGGCTCTTGCCTGTAAGTTTCAGCCTATGAGGCAGCAGGGGCTAGGGATTGCGGTTCGAGTCCTGCCTGGGGCCCATAGCGAGACCTAGTTCCAAAAAAATAGCTGGGCATGGTGGCGTGCACCTGTAATCCCAGCTACCTGGGAAGCTGAGGCTGAGGATTGCTTGAGTCTGTGGTACCCCGGGCAATGAGAGCCTGCGGTTCCACGGGCAAAAATAGTGAGACCTAATCTCAAAAAAAAAAAAAAAAAAAAATTAAATGTTTTAAATACTCCTTTCCTATGGACTACAAGGGTGGAAAGGCCCCCAGTGCTACCAAAGACCACCTCCCATTTCAGTGGCCCCAGGGCCAATCCTCTGGTCCGCTGACAACCCTGTAGCTTCACTTTCTCCCTCCGTATAGAAACATTCTGTCAACAAATATGCACAGTATCACCTATCTTTATTAAAATTTTTAAAAGGTGTATATGAGCAGGAGGGAAAGGGGGGGAATGGAAGGGAGGGTGGGGGGAATAAATCCCTGGGATTACAATGATGTGAAATTTATATAGAAATAAAAATAAATAAATAAAAATAAATAAAAAGGTGTACACTTCTAAATATGCTGTATTTCAACAAAATGATTACATTAACCAAAACCTTCCCTGGACACGTTCTCCTGCCCACATACTAGATTTGTCTGCTCATGATCACATACGTCAAAATACCAGAGTTGTCTATAGTCCGTCTCCACTTCCTCACCTCCAGTTCCCTCCTTGGCCCCCACCATCGGCTTCCACTCCTATCACTGCCCTCTGAGTGCATTTTGTGAAATGTTTACTGCCAGATGCACTTGGTTCTCATCTCACTTGACTTCTCTGCATACTCACACCCGCTTAGGAATCTCTCTTGCTCTCCTAACACTAAATCTTCCCATATTCCTGGCAATTCCCTCAGTCACACTTATGGCTCTCACCAGTCCTCTACCTCTTTCCCAGGTTTGCAGCCTTGAGGCTCCTTCCAGACAGAAGTACTTTGCAGTAGCTCTGCCTGAGTGCTGTTCCAATGCTTAGCTCTACCTTATTCAGATCTCAGGATCAGTGTCACCACCTAGGTAGATCTTTCCTGCTCATCCTTTCCTTATACTACTCTGCTTTAATGCTCTGGAGCATTTATCATCCACTAAAAGATGTATATGTTTATATAGGATATGCCTTCTCCATGCATCTGTGTGACTGCATCCTCACCTGACTGGGTGACAGGGACCCTCAACACCAAGAATCATCTGACAGACTAGATGGTCAACTGTTCCTGTTTCTGAATAAATGTATTGAACATATCCTATCTGCCTTAGGAGGAAATTTGTCATTTAAAAATGTTCTTTGCATGAACTCTCACAGATTAAAAAATTATCATTAAAAAAATTTCACCACTTTTTCCATACTTAAGGAAATAAGTATACATGTCATTGTTTATAATTGAACTTTAATGAGCTAGGAAAACATATTATGGCAGGTAGTGGGTAAACGAAATACACATGACATTATCTGGTACTATCAACTAGCAAACCAGAATTATCTGAGAGAACTGGAACTCACACCAACCACACACACAAAGCACATGGAACTCAGCTGCTCCCAAGTTATACAAAATTGGTTCTTGTAAATGCCAATACACTATCAACCAAATCTGATATTAAAAGAAATTCTTCGAGAAGTACAATTTTTATACCTGAAGGTATCTATCATGATCTGTGATATAAAGTCTGAATATTTTCATATCTACAACCTATGCCATGCCCACTCTATAAGATTAATTCAGATATCACTGTCTCCTGTATAGACAGAGGAGTTGGGATCACTGTAGTTAAAAGGCAGGCTCAAGTGGGCACAGTTTAGTCAGCACAGCAGTTTTGGGAGCAATATGCATATTTTCACTCGTCCCCTAGGGTCTTCAGCCTGTTTAGCTAGTGGGGTGTGCAAAGGTTTAGGGCCAACAAAGAGAACTGTTGGAAATCCCACATAAACAGTATGTCCTCATGCCCCATACCCTTAGGAAGTGCTTATATAATCCCTGTGGCCTGGCCATGACCTTCCAAGAGCCTACTACTGACCAAGTATCCTCTTCCCTCACCTCTCTCTAGTACAGTTGCATGGATTTGGATGAGAAGCAACAGTGCTTCAGACTCAGGCAATTTGGACTCAGATATTCACCCACCTTCTACTCACTACAGGATTGGAGTGAATGACTTTTCATGCCTCAATTCTCCCATTTATAAGACTATAACAATAAAAGCCTACTCACTAAGATCTAGGCCGGGTACGGTGGCTCGTGCCTGTAAGTTTCAGCTTATGAAGCGGCCGGGGCTAGGGATCGGGGTTCGAGTCCTGCCTGGGACCCAGAGTGAGACCCAGTTCCAAAAAAATAGCTGGGTGTGGTGGTGTGTGCCTGTAATCCCAGCTACCTGGGGAGCTGAGGCTGGGGATTGCTTGTGTCTGTGGTACCACAGGCAACGTGAGCCTGCGGTTCCATAGGCAAAAATAGCAAGACCTAGTCTCAAAAAAAAAAAAAAAAAAGCCTAAGATCTAAGATCTAATGAAGATCTAATGATCTAAGATCTAAGATCTAATGAAGATCTAAGATCTAATGAAAAATAAGGTGAGACTATAAAATAAAGGAAAACACCAGTTGGGCATGGTGGTACATGCCTGTATCCCAGCTGCCTGGGAGGCTGACCTAGGGATCACTTGAGTCCATGGGTTTGAGACAACCCTGGGCAATATAATGAGACCTAGTCTCTTAAAAAAATTTTTTTAAATTAAAAAAATAATAATAAAACACCATTCCTAGCACCTGGAAAACACTTGAAAATGCTCATGAGTATGGCTATTAACTGATTATTAATACACTCTCACAATTTATGTTAATTGCAGGGCTAAAAGAAATAAGCACTTCAAGTTCTTTATCTGCTGTTGTGTAAGCACAAAATCCTTGACTTTCAAATCATGCAGATTGTAAACTCTGCAGTTAAGAAAAAAGCATTTTGTAGCTTCAGAATAATGCTTGGACACAGCTTTTGTGCCTCCAATTATAAATCTGTATCTTTCATTGTTTGGAGAGTTCCAAACATAAATGAGACAATAGTTTTTATGTATGTCATGTCAATAAGCATTACAAAAGTTCCTTTGTTAATGATATTCTGGTTTCTAGGATGTTCATTTTTGTAATCTTTTCGGTTTCATTCACAATTCTGACATTGCAACAGCGAACAGAAAGTGCTGGTGAGATGACAAAGACTGGAACTTCACAAACTGCTGATGAGAATGTAAAATGCAACAGACACTATGGAAGCCAGTCTGGCAATTCCTCAGAAGGCTAAACTTAGAGCTCACAAATGACCCACCAGTTTATCACCAAAGAATGATAAACTCTAGGGAAATAAAAAAGCAAGTCCACATCAAAACATACACCTGAACGTTCATAGCAGCTTTAGTCATAATAGCCATAAAGTGGAAATAACTCTTATGTCCACTGTAAGGGAAGCAGCCTGTTCGTGATGCCAATTGTAACAGACATCAGACTCACCAATCTTTGTGGGTGTTTTATTGGTTCTAGCAGGGACACAGACACACCAGGTAGGGCAGGGTCAGGGCTGGGGTCAGGGCCAGGAATCTTCACACTCATATATGTGCTTTCTTTCTGGCATTCTCTCACGCTCTCTCATTCCATGTTCATGTTCTCTTGTGTCCTCTGCACCTCTTTATCTCCTCTCTCCTAGGCCCAGGTATGCACACTCACACATGTGCACACTCACTGGACCTCACAATCATGGGGAAGACACAATACCCCAAGTGCTGGTTATACAGGTTAATGAAAAAAAAAAAAATCCTGACTCACCCTACACCTCCAAATGATAATTGGCTAAGATGTGATTTAGTCATAGAATGACTATTATTGAAAGAGAAACAAAAAATGAAACACTTAAACATCATCCATAAGAATGATCCTTCAAAGAGTAGACAGCGAGCTTGGAGCAAGAACCTTTGTGTGGTGAGCAACAAAAAAGCAAGCTAATGTTGCAAAGAGCAAGATTTTTTAACAGAAATGTGCCTGGTGCCATCCCACAGAAAAGGGATGCATGCACAAAACAGGACCAATTCTCTCTGATATGTTTGGGAGGTTGAGTCAGGCCACTGGATTCTCTTAGACAGATACCAACAAGAACAGAGGCCTAGGCCGGGCATGGTGGCGCATACCTGTAAGCAGCAGCCTAGGAAGCTGCTGCTAGGGGCAGGGATTGCGGTTCGAGTCCCGCTTGGGGCACGTAGCAAGACCTAATTCCCAAAAAATATAGCTGGGTGTGGTGGTGCGCACCTGTAATCCCAGCTACCTGGGAAGCTGAGGCTGGGGACTGTTTGAGTCATGTTACCCTGGGCAACATGAGCATGTGGTTCCACAGGCAAAAATAGCGAGATCTAGTCTCAAAAAAAAACAAAAAAAAAAAACACAAAAAAACAGAGGCCTCCCCCTGCAGAGAGGAGACACTGATAAGTATTTAGAGAAGCACATCCCTGACACTAAGTACATAGCTGGCACTGAGTCAGGAAGGTCAAAGTGGAGAGTTTCTCCAAAAGCTACTAAGGAGTAATAGCAGGCACTGCCTTGTATTTTACAAAGTAGAAGTGTATTGACTTTTTTGTGTGTATCATTTAAATAGAACTAGAATACCAGAATTCAGTTTATGAATGCCTGATACAATATTTTTCTTGATCAGTTCTGATTTAAATAAGTTTGGTTTATGGTTAAATGAATGTGGTCTGCTAAATTTTGATAGTAATTCTGGTTCAGTATGTTTCAGTGCTGAGAAAATTTCGCAGTCCCACAGAACAGAGTAAGACTCATCTGTGTGTCAAGCTGTGGTTAAGGCAAAGCTCAGGATAAGCTGGTAATGTCCACTTATCCCTTTGGCCAATTTAATTAAAATTCCCTGAATTTAAAATGTTGCCTGCTACCTAATAAGAAGCATTTTAGTATGATTTATGGAGTACTTAACACTTTTCACATCTTATAAATGATGTTTTATATTGGTCAGATGCTTTTAAAATTCAGCATGACAAGGCTGGGGAGGGGTGACACCAGGCAGGGGAGCTGTGACACCGGCCTCCCAAGGATCTTCACTCTCTTTCTCTTTGGTGTCCTTTCATGCTGCTATTCTACTCTCATGCTCATGCTCTCTCTGGTGCCCTCTGTGCCCCTTTATTCCCTCTCCTAAGCCCAGGTATGCACACTTACACATGCACACACCCACTGAATTACACAATCAAGGGGAAGATGCCATACCCCAGGTGTCAGTTACACAGGTCGATGGGGGAAAAAGCTGACTAAACTCACTTACCCTACAGTTCATGAACTGGTTTTATCAGAATCACCTAGAGAAAGAAGTAGGTATAAAGAATGTCAGTCAGATCTGGCTAACTCTTACAAAATAAGGAACAAAAAAATTTTAACATGGCAGTAATACTCATTAAATTATTCTAGAAGTATGGGACTAATTACAGTAAGGCCCAGCCCAGAATTCAGTAAGCACTGGGCAAAGAACAGTGCTTTGCACTTTCCTGCTCTGATGCAGTAATATTAATAGGTATTAATCCATACATATACCTTCAGTGCTCAAAGTCAACATCTAAAAACATTTTTTAATTAAAAAATTAGCAAGAATCCTTACATCTTTCTTCAGAATATGCAACTTAATAGCTGCTCTAATATTTATGGGTTTTATGTTTTAGAATGCTGAGAAGGCAGCTGGACATTAATTTAGGTAGCTTTTCTTGTCAACCAAGATCACTTGATTTTCCAGCATCTATTTGTCACACAATAACAAGCAAAGTTGTGCCATACACTTATCAGGAGTATTTGAAATGAACTTTGCATGTAAATATGGATTCATGAGAAACACATAAGACTGTAATCTTGATACAAATGACTCACTGAATAATATAGAAAACCCATTCTCTGCTGGTGATGGATTTACAAAGCTCCAAGGAGATTCCCTACAGCCCTGTTTTGAACAATAACATCACTCACAAGACAACTGGCAGCGGTACATGTGCCTATGTGGCCCTGACACACCTGCATGCAGAGACTATGTGTCTCAAACTCTTGTTGAATCAGCAATTGCAGTAACTAAGTAGGAGATTCTACGTACATCTTTTGGGTCCTGGA
>PVHY01006793.1:61178-72029 GCA_004024945.1 Uropsilus gracilis | reverse complement strand
CCTTGACCTCTTTGAGTGCTTTTATCACATTGATTCTGAATTCTTTGTCTGACATATGGAGCATTTCTTCGATGTCATCCATGTTGTTTTTTTCAAATTGTTTATCCTTAGGTGGTGAGTTATTTTTCTTAGGGCTTGCTTGGGTGTTTGTGTTCTTCCTTTTTCCTGTGTTTTCCTTTCGGATCTGCTCTACGTATTGAGTGACTACTGCTCTAGTAGTAGGCATGTTGAAGCCTATATAGTTGTATTTAACATTGCCTATGTGGTTTTGGTAGTGAATGTCCTTGTTTTCTGGGTTTGCGCCGGTGCCGCGTAGCTTTTGGGCTTTGGGATGGGCGCCGTTAACTCCAGGTGGGTTCCTTCCCCACCCCGTTATCAACTCAGTCCCAGTCCGAGGTAAAGTTAGGTTGAATCGGCAGGGTCCATATAGATGCAAATGGCCAGGCTGCCTCCTTCCCAGGCTGTTTCCGTGACAACAGCCGGGAGACGCCACAGTCTGCTCCAGGTAGGGAGCGTATCCTACCTGTCTCGCGTGGTCTCCTCCCCCAGGTGCGGGTGGGCTACCTGCTTCTCTCAGCAGGGTCGGAGTCCCCTTTGCAGCTGACTCTTTTGTCCGCGAGAGCCTCAGTCCGCTCTCAGGACTTTGGGATGGGCGCCGTTAACTCCTTGTGCCACATTTTGTTGCTCATTCAGTCATGCTTCAGGTCTTTGGCTTTGGGGGCATGACTCGGCCGTCTGTTTTGGAAGAGCTTTTTTTTTTTTTTTTTTGAGACCAGGTCTCGCTATTTTTGCCCATGGAACCGCCAGAGATTATTTATCCATTTACTTACAGTAAAACATTATGTATAAATTTTGGTACATGTGAATAAAAGATTTTGTAAACATCAGTTGCAGGTATATTGTGGAAAAAAATTTAAATGTATTTTGGCAAATAACAAGGGTTGTGGTTTAATTTTATGTTAAATTTTCTTTAGTCTTGTAGGAAATTAACAAACTATGCCATTCTGCATGCCATCAAAAATCATTAATGGTATTTGTTGTTCCATACTATTATTTATATTGTTGATGTTTTATATTTAGCTGTTAAAGTAAGTCTGTAATGATCTCATTGTTTTACTTTTCAGTTTCATAATGTACATTATTGAGGTACCATTCATTGTTGAACATATTTCCATATGTTTATTTGTCATTTTTTTTTTTTTTTTTTGAGACTAGGTCTCACTATTTTTGCCCGTGGGACTGCAGGATCTCGTTGCCCGGGGTACCACAGACTCAAGCAATCCCCAGCTTCAGCTTCCCAGGTAGCTGGGATTACAGGCGTGCGCCACCACGCACAGCTATTTTTTTGGAACGAGGGCTCGCCACCGGCCCCAGGCGGGACTCGAACCGCAATCCCTAGCCCTGACCACTTCATAGGCTGAAACTTGCAGGCCCGAGTCAGCGTGCCCGGCCATTGTCATTTTTATATAATCTTTTTGCACAACATTAAGTCATGCTATGTATCTTTTTACTGTTGGCTTTTAAGAGTTCTTTTTGTATATATGGATGACAATCCTATTTCAGATATTTAATTTGCAAATATTTAGTTAGCTCTTATGTGACTAATGTTCTTAATCACTTGGTGTTGTTTTTCCTCATATCAAATTTAGTCAATTTTAAGAAGTTCAGCTTATGAATTTTTTTCATGCATTATAGTCATGGTCATTGCTACACTACCCTTCTCCCTTTCTCAAAAAATAAGTCAAATTGGAAAACAGATCTAAATTAAAATGCAAAACAATCAACTTCCTAGAAAATAACAAGAAAAATATAAACCTTGAGGTCATTCTGCATAGATCTGTCATCTATCTTGAGTATTTTTGAGAAGGATATGTTTTATGTCTAAGTTCTTTTCTGCATTTAGAAACTTTTTTCAGTATGTTTCTCTGTTCTATTAGGTTTGTCAAAAAATAAGTTGTTTGTTTTTATGTATCTATTTCTGGTACTTTTATTCTGTTTAATTATACATATATATTAAATACAATACTGTTTTATTTAGTGTTGCTTTATAATAAATCTTAAAAGTAGTAATGGGTAAAAAGTTTCTGTTGTAGATATGTCAAAGAGAACCCTGACATTTGTAGGACATGAAGGAGTTCTCTAAATATGTTGGCATTTTTTTTCTACTCTCTAATAGTTATGGCTATTCCAAAGTCTTCTGTCAGTCTTCAATCTATTTTTAAATGTTTTATATTTTGAATGGGAGGGTAGCTGTAGAATCACTGAGGTGTGTGCAATTATGATATGTGCTTATCTGTTATGGTACATCCTGTTTCAATTATTGCTCATGTTCAGAAACCTGACTTACTCTATAGAATGTGAATATTTATTTAATTTTAATAGAACTTTGGGAAAAAACTAAGGAATTTGGAATTTATCAGATATGCTTTGGAGATAGCAGGATTATATTTATTATGATAAATTAATATCACACAATAATAGATTTATAAGTTAATACATAATATTATAATGTAATAGAAATGTAACAGTTACCTATTATAAAAGTTAATTGTCAACTGCTACCCATCACTAAAGTAAACATAACTTTTGATTATTGCTGTGTTACTCAAATTTTCAAATAGTAAACACTTAGACTTATTTTATTTTGTTTTTTATAGTCTGGTAACTACCACTAATGGACATTTCTTCCCTAGTATTTCAAGATCTTTTTTAATCATTAAAAGCTAGTTTTGAACTAATTCACTGTATATATGCAATCTATGTTTGTTTCAGCACTATTTGCAATAGTTAAGTTACAGAAACAATCTTAATAATAACAGATGAATGGATAAAGTTGCATTATGTATGCATAATAAAATATACATAAAAAAGATGAATTCTTGCCATTTGCAGCAACATGGACAGAACAGAAAGCAAATATACTGTGGTGAAAAATACAGGAGGCAGAAACTGATGGTTTCATAGAATAGAATATCAAATAACAAAAGCAAAGGAAAAGACAAAATTAAATAAAAATATATCTTGAAATCTGATGGTAGAATTGAAACTGCTTAGAGGGGAAGGTGAGGTGAGGAGCAAAAGGGGGAAGGGGCCTAATGGTATGTGATTGAGGATTACTGGTGTTTTGATGGTGAGTGTAGTCTGGTAATGTATATTTGAAGAGGTGTGGATCTGCAATCCTATATCACACATAGTATTGTTAACCAATATGATCTCATGAAAAACATTAAAAAATGTCAGTGTATTACAATAGTTAAAAGAATTAAAACAAAAGTCCATTTATCCCATAGACAAAATTAAGCATTAATTTATTCCATAAGATATTAATATGTTATATTTCAAGAAGAGTTCCATTGTTCTAATTGTTTTGGAAGAAAATGCATCTTGTAATGAATCATATATATATATATAGACAGGAATTTTTAAATATTTGGGAAAGTGAAAGACTTAAAAAGCAAAATGAAAATGAAAACAATACTTTGATATGGTCAATGATACATACAAATGTTGAGAAAATAGCCTAACAAAATGTTTTTTCATACATGGTATGAGGAAGTAGTGTAGATTCTTTTGCATGTAGCAGCCAGTTTTCCCAGCCCCATTTATTGAACAAATTATCCTTGTGTCAGTGCATATTTTTTTGCTTCTTTGTCATAGATTAGTTTATCATATATGTGATGGGAGAACTATTTTGGGTTACATAATGATGTAAGGAAAAATATATATATAATCAATAAAAAAGAAAGGAAAAAGTTCAAAACTGTTCTACTGAAGGAGGGTATTTCTTTGATTCTCAAAAGAAAATTCCGATTATTGTTTGTTGAGACTCCGCTTTGCCCGCAGTTAGACTTGCTAAATGACGATGTTCCATGTCTTCTGCAGATATTTATCTCTTGAATCAATGCCATGCTTGACAGAGGAGATTAAATGACAATTTGTAAGTTAATTTATTCAAATTTTCCACTAGAGAAACACAACTTTTTAGTGAATTGTGGTATATTGGTGGTAATGTTAAAAATAACATAATAGCATCCAAATAACATTACGTTTATTCTCTAGAAAGTTGTATTGCACATCATATGATTTTTATTAAATATATTGTAAATTCAAAATCTCCTAAGAAAAAAGGTCAGCATCTCTCTGAGTTTTGTAGTTTTCTGAAGTCAGAGAAATAGTTTTATGAAATTGAGAAATTTGGGGGTAAACAGAAATGAGGTTTTTATTTTAGTCAACTAGTAACATTGGCAACTCTCATTTTTGAAGAAAAAAAGCACAACTGACTATTTTTTTTTTTTTTTTGATTGTGTTGGTAGATACTGAAACTCAGTCACTCTTTTCTTAGGAAGCACCACCACATAGGAGTGCTGACTCAGACATAATGTTTTAGAAATGGCAGAATACCAGCCTGTGTCTAGCATAAGGATCAACTACTCTGATTGTACAAAAATGACATGGACTTTGAGAATTAACCACACTTTCCCATTCCATTGATATTATCTAATATATTAGAAAAGCACATATTTACTAGCTCCTCTTAAATGTAGATGAATTTCTCACTGTAAGGATTGTTGGCATTACTAAAGATATCTGAAAACATTTATTAATCTTGGCATTTCATTCAAAATGACCATGAGTATGTGATTTTTATAAATTTACTGTTTTATTTTGCTTCTGTCTGGATCCAATCATGTTTGTATAAAAGAAAACCTATTATGGCGGTAATACCTGATAGGGTATTCCAATATCATCTTAACTAAAAATAAATAAATTTAAAATTTTTTAAAGAAATACCTTTAAAAACTTAAAAATTACCTTATCTGTAATGGCTATTTTTTACCTAAGCATCCTCTCTAGGGCTCACAAAAGCACTCCAGAGTTTCTTCATGGCTGTTTTCATTTCTTTGTTTCTCAGGGTATAGATAATTGGGTTTAAGATAGGGGTGACAATGGTATAAAATACAGCAAGGAATTTATCCACTGAATGATTGCTGAAGGGCCAGACATAGATGAAGATGCATGGACCAAAGAAAAGTATCACCACGGTGATGTGGGCAGTCAAGGTGGAACGGGCTTTGGACTGCCCAGTGGAAGAGTGACCTTTAATGGTCATGAGGATCAGACTGTAGGAAATAAGCAAGATAATGAAACAGCTCAGGGAGATCATCCCACTGTTAGCAACAATGACTATCTGTACAATGTAGGTATCAGTGCAGGCAAGTTTAGTAACAAGAGGGAGATCGCAGAAAATGCTGTCCACAATGTTGGGACCACAGAATGGTAAGTTCACAACAAAAGGTATCTGAAGCCCTGAGTGAAGAAGACCTAAGAACCATGAAGCCATGACCAGTAAGATGCATACCTTCTTGCTCATGATGGTCATGTAATGTAGTGGTTTACAGATAGCCACATATCTGTCATAGGCCATGGAGACCAAAAGTACCATTTCAACTCCACCCAGTAAGTGAAGGAGAAAGATTTGTGTGAAACAACCAGCAAAAGAAATGGTCTTATGTGTTTTTACCAAGTTAATAATCATCTTAGGGGTGGCAAAGGATGCAAGGGTCATATCCACAAAGGAGAGGTTCCCAAGGAGAAAGTACATAGGGGTGTTCAGGTTTGAGATATAAAACACTGTGACCACAATAAGAAGGTTACCCGAGACTGTGACCAAGTAGATAACTGAGAAAAGTGCAAAGAGAAGAAACTGAATATCCTGGGAACTGGTCAGTCCCAGCAAAACGAACTCTGACACCTGGGACTTATTCAGTTGTTCCAGGGACTCCATGGGTGGCTCCGTAGATGTTCTGTGATGACCTGTAGAGAGAGAGAAAAAAAGGGAAAACTATACCATGAAGGTTGCAGAGATTTTCCTTTACTTTAAGTCTTTTAATCGTCTCATTTGACTTGGAAATTTAGTAGTTTTTGTTGTTGTTGTTATCTCTAGAAGAAGGTCGTGTCACCAGAATTTTCTGCCTCTAACAAATTTTTCTTGGTTCAAACAAACCATGAGCCCAGATGCTTCATCTTCATCGGAAAAGGAATCTATTCTCACATTAAGAGTTTTGTGTTTTTTTCTACAAGATGAGCTCCCTAGTCTGAATTCTTGGGAGAACATAGGAGATCTGTAGATGCATAAATGGGGAGTTGTTGCCTGCCTACACTTGTCTTAAGAGATTCTGTTTTAGTTCTGAATTGGCATTAATTAAGAATGTCTGGGCCGGGCACGGTGGCTCGTGCTTGTAAGCTTCAGCCTATGAAGCGGCAGGGGCTAGGGATCGCGGTTCGAGTCCCGCCTGGGGCATGTAGTGAGACCTAGTTCCAAAAAAAATAGCTGGGCGTGGTGGCGCACGCCTATAATCCTAGCTACCTGGGAAGCTGAGGCTGGGGATTGCTTGAGTCCGTGGTACCCCGGGCAACGAGAGCCTGCGGTTCCACAGGCAAAAATAGCAAGACCTAGTCTCAAAAAAAAAAAAAAAAAAGAATGTCTGGGATCTTGCAGCTATAAATGTGCTATGGATAACTGAGTGAGGTTTGGAGTGAACCAGACTGCTGTGTCTTGGTGAAGGTATACCAATCCAAAGTGATAGATAGCTAATATCTTCACACTCTTGGAAAGTCTTACTGGCAGAGACTATTTTCCCTAATGTGACTGTCTCAGCTATACCTTTTTTACTATGGCTGAAACCCACAGGCTAGCAAGTTCTTACAAGACCCACATGTTGCAGGAGAATGTGTGGTTAAATAGCAGGAATGTCTGAGTGACCCTGTCATGTCTAAGAAAGGTTATCTATCATAGAGGGAGCAAGAAGACTGAACAGTGTAAGGGTTATTACTTGTGACATCTAAATTTCACTGCATTTAGATCCAATGCCACATTCCACCTGTTTTCATAAAAATCTGAAAAGAATCAGATTTTGCAATTCAAATATTAATTATATATTTTTTCATTGTACCTCTGTTCACATTCATGCAAAAACAGTACTGATTTGAATATGGCAAGGCCATGGCTCATATTGGAGCCCCAGTCTGGAGGGTCACTCTAATTTCCTTAATTCTGACAAAATATTCAGATCATTATGACTCATTTGGGAGAATACTATTTCCTTGTGTGGGGGGGAGTGTGCATTATAATGATGCAAAACAACCTGAATAAAGGGCATAGTTAGTCAATAGGAGAAAAATGTGATTTAATGACATTATTTCTATGATTTTATGACTAAGATGTGAAAAGAGTATGACGCATACTTAAATGGCGATGAAAGAATGGAACTAAGAACCAGATTTACCTGGTAGCTTATCTTTCTTTCCAGTTCTCAATTTCCTAATTTATACAAGAAAATGATTGAGCTCAATCTCTGAGTTCCTTGTTAGGCACAAGTTATACTGAGGGATCCGTTGCTATCTTCTATGGAGCTGTTACTTCACCCCCATTCAGTTTTATTACACATTAGCTACTTTGTTTTTAACTTTTAGTCAATTTAAATATAAATATTAGATACAGATTTTTGTTTAAACTTTCTCTTTGAGATTATGAGAGCACTTTTACTTCTTTTCTTAGGTGGTGATGTTTTGATTATTACTTTTTTTTTTACTCCAGAAAACCATTGCACTATCTTACTCTTGTAGACTTGCTCATCTCTCTGACATTTTCCTCCACTCAAGGTACCTTCATGTTCAAAATGTTTGTTATTGTCCATAATTCAAAGCTTTACAATTATAGATTCTTTGTGACTAGTCTTTCACTTCCCAGAATTTATCATAAAATAAAGAATAATTATGTGCTAAGAAAATCTGATAGTAGCATTATTGTATATGCAAATATTTGAAACAATGAATGCCCTATATTAGGGCTTTCTGTCTTACTAAGTTATTGGGAATTTGGACTGAAGTGTTATGTTCACAATGAAATGATGCTTGAAATAACAATGAACTTGGAAATTGCTGTTTTTAGAAAGGAAAAATTATATAAGGTCTAAATAATAACGATAATGTAAGAAAAGTAAGTTCATTTTAAAATAAAATGAAAAAAACTACTTGGGAAACTGAGACTAGGGATCACTTGAGTCCATGGGTTCGAGACTACCATGGGCAAAATATTAAGACTTAGTCCTTAAAATATTTTTAAAAAATAAAATGAAAATATTAATTTATTTTGAAAAAATCCTTATAATTAAAACAAAAGCAAAGAAATGATGGAGATTTCATCCTCTACTAAGATGTTAACAAGTAAAAGAAGAGAACCACAGACCCATCAAGGTGGTGGGGACAGTAATAATTAAAGAATCAGTCCTATAGATTTTGGGGTTGGGTGCTATAAAAAAGACATGTTGTATACAGCAGAAGAGGAGGAAGAGAAAAACTTAATATAAGCAATAATTTCAGGTAAAATAATAGGAGATATGGCAGTGGAGGAGATGGTGAAAGAATGTTGGAGCATTAGGAGAGTAGCTCATCTCAAGTTTTGCTCTACTGTCAAAATCTAGTTATCCATTATTTTTTATATTACTCTTTTGCTACACTTCAAAATGAATAATTAAGAATAAAAGACCTGAATATATTATTTTGATTAAAATTTGTGATAAAAGCACTTAGAATACAATGTAACATCACCAGTCACACAACAAATATTACTTTTTGTTAGTACTCCTGTTATTAACTTTCACACATTTACACAGATTGGATTCAAGTCCAGGACTTCATGACACCAATGTCAAATCTTATTCACCGTAAATTTAAAGCTCACCTTCAGAGAGTCTTTCATACCATTGCAAGCTTTAAATACTATAATTTTTGATAATGCAGTTAGAATCAGCAGGCAAGTACCTACTAATAAAGTATTAGATAATTTAAAAAGTTGCCCTGTTACCATGATAGGGCATTTAGTAATTTTTCTCTGTTCATTTCTATTTGAGTAGAAGTATCTATTGCCGTGAGTTAAATTCTTCCATGACCTAGTTTACAGTGAGTGTGCTTTCTTGGTATCTAATTGATACTGTACTGGATTCTTGTCCCCTTCCTGACAAAAGGCTATATTCTATTCTGTGGCATAGTACTGTAGTCTTCATTATTACAATTAGCTGCAGAAAAAAAAAAAGGAGACTTTCTGCATGGATTTTGACTTGATGGTTTACCAGATTACCATTTGAAAATAGCTTAGAAACTATGCATGTTTATAGAGCAACTTTGTGTTATATAAGTTTAGAATATTTTCATCAATACATCATAGAACTTATATATAATTTGTGTCTTGGATGGAATAATTTGAACTATCTAAGCACTATTAAAGTTTGGATGTTGTCTTTCTTTCATTCCATACTTCTTTCAGCAGAACAACAAACTTACCTACTCTGATCTCTGTTTTGCCACAGCAGAAATATTTTCTTGTTTAAAAAATATTCAGGTTCAAGGATTTGATCTTATGTTCTTATCTCCTCTGAAACTAAGTTTTTGGTCTCTACATTTTCTTTAGGATCTAACACATTCTTCCCACCAGAGACCACCACTTTATGACTGATAATAAATTTTATTGATTGATTTTGTAACTACTACCTCAAGATTCAAATTAAATTTATGGGCGTTTGTCTTTAAGTTATATATCACTTCCATTGCAATACAGAATATAAGTTGCCTTCCTTTACAATCTTGTTTCTGAGAAATTATACTGAATTTATGCAGGTAGATTTTTTTGACATAAGTCTCATTATTCTGTATGCCTTCTCCTACTATCTAGAATGAGATAATAACAAATGAGAAAATATTTTTGAAAACCATTAAATGTAAATTCAGATGACCCCTTTAATGTATATTTTCAATTGCTAAAGTACGATATTCTTAAAAATTCTAATTTTAGTTCTATGCTTTCAAACAAAATCTCTTGCAACTCTTATGAAATATTTTGGTAAGAAGATAATATAACAGCAAAAAAAAAGTCTATATTGTATGAGTTGTATTTAACAAATACATTGATCTCATTATTATGAACTTGTTTTTTGCTTACCAATTCAGAAACAGTTCAGATGACAAAATATCTAGGTGATCAGGAGTCTTTTGCATTCATAGTTTCATAAGAGGACTGGGGACTTCATAATATAGTTTCTGCTTGTATTAGGTATTATCCAGTAAGTGCTAGAAAGTTCTGGAAATATAAATGAATCTAAAGGGAATTCTGTCTGTTAAGGGAATAATACTTCATAAATAAGTGTTTTGCGATGGTGTGTTCTATTAGTGTCACTGACAGTTTGAATATGACAGGTGAAATTAGACTCAGTAGGGAGATCAGAGGGAGACTGAAGCTCTGGTTTGCTTTCTTTTCTTTGTCTTCAGCTATGTTTAAGCTGTTTTCTCAATTTTGACTTGCAAAATTAGATTAAGCAAACTTAGTTGGTACTGACTATAGAAAATAAATGGTCATTTTCAGCTTTATTATTTATCTGACTCACTTGTGGCATGAGAGGGTGACATGAAAGTTAAAGAATGATTGAGCTGTGCTGATTATATGAAAAAGAAGGCAGTGAAATACCTCTTGTGATTCCATGGTTAGTTCTAAACTAGTTTTTTTTTTTTCTAAAGGACTTTTTTTATATAATCAACAAAGGAACCGATAAGAAAAATGTCCCATGTGCACTTGAAAAGAATATTATTCAGCTTTTGTGGGCTGCAGTGTCTATAAATGTCTATTCATCCCATAGACTTGATTAAAGCTAATTCTTCAATTAAGGCTATTATTCTGTTGCTCCTAATGATTTATCTGCCTGCTCAATGAAAGTCCCTATCACCACTGCATTGCTAACTATGTTTTTTTTTTTTTTTTTTTTTTTTTTTTTTTTTTTTTTTTTTTTTTTTTTTTTTTTT
>PVHY01006793.1:0-61078 GCA_004024945.1 Uropsilus gracilis | reverse complement strand
TTTTTTTTTCCCAATCATTTACTTTGAGTCTATGTTTATCTTTGGATAAATAGCACAACACTGAATTTGATTTCTGAGCCAACCACTCTTTGTCACTCTGTGGTTGTTGTGTTAATCCATTTATATTAGGGTGATTTTTGAAATTGAGATTCTGCTACTGCCATTTTGTTCTTGGTTTTCTTTATTGAGGCTCCTTTGGTTCTTTTTGTCTCTTTTTCCCCTCATATCTGAAGGTTGGTCTTGCAAAATAAAGTCTTCTTGGACTGACAATTTTTATCTTCATGTATTTTGAATACGTTCTTCCCTTCTCTCCTGGCCCAAAGTATCTCCTTAGAGAAATCAAATATAAATTGATGGGGCTACCCATTGAAAGGTTGCAAATTAAATGTAACAGCCAAAGAATTAAGCAGGGCTCCAAGTTAGTTGGAGTAAAAACAAAATGTTTATTAGCACTCCCAGGTGAGGTTCTGGGACTTGTGAGCACAAATCCAAGAAGCCACACTGAGTGTACAACTGAGACAGGTTATGTACCCATGTTAGGGCTAGTGGAAAAAATTTAAAAGCAAGTCTGGAGTGAGGGAGGATTCAAGCACAGTTTCAGCAAGATGGGCTGATTGTAGCTCTGGGTCATTTTATGTCTTTTTTTTTTTAACAAGCTTCTGCTCTCAGAGGAATGTTGACCATTCAGTTTCAATATTTTGCCTCAGGCCCAAACTTTACATCCATCACCTATAGGTTAGCTGCTTTCCCCCACTAAACATCATCAATACTCATTTTTGTCTTGAACTCTTGGAAGTTTTGCAACTATGTATGTTGTTTTGCATCTCATTACATTTAGATTTTTTTAATTTCCTGAACTTGGATATTTAATTCCTTCCTCATATTTTTTGTCTTCATCTATTATTTCTTTGAATAATTTCTTGGTTACTTTCTCTTCTACCACTTTTCTAAGTATCCATTAGTCCTATGTTGTCTTTCCTAATTCTCAACAAAACAAAGAGAGAAAGCTTCAAAACATTGAATTTGGCAGTCATTTGTCAGATATTACACAGACCTACAAATAAACAGACTTACAAACTAAAATAGACAAAGTCTACAGCAAAAAAAGCAATTAATAAAGTGGAAAAGAAGACTGCAGAATAGGAGGAGAATATATGCAAGTTATATATCTGACAAGGAGAACTGCTGCAACAATTAAAGAAAACATCTATGAAGAAAACATAGCTCAGTTTAAAAAAAAAAGAAAAAAAACAACTTCTGCTGAAGATGTGGAAAAACTGGAATCTTGTACTCTGTTAGTGAGAATGTTAAATGGTGCAGCTGCTCTGGAGTTTAATTCCAAAAATGAAAAATAGAGTTAGCATGTGATAGAGCAATCTAACTTCTGGGTATATACCCAGAATGGAAAATAAGACTCTGAAGTATATACAGCACTGCCATTTTCATTGAAGTGTTATTCACAGTAGTCAAAAGGTAGACGTCCTAATGTTCATTAAAATGTGGTGTATACATGTCCTAATGTTCACTAAAATGTGGTGTATACCTACAATGGAATGCTATTCAACATTAGGAAATGAAGGCATTTTCTTATTTGTTACAATATGTTGAACCTTAAGGGTGATATGCTAAGTAAAATTATCCAGTAATAAAATGACAATCAACTACTATATTCACTTATATATGGTATTTAAATTTTTCAAACCAATAGAAACAGTATAGAATGATGGTTGCCAAGGACAAGGAAAACATAATACTTATTTATTCAATAAGTATAGAATTGCAGATTTGCAGGATGAAACAACATTCTAGAGATTTGTTGCATAACAAGGTGCACATTGGTAATACTACTATACATACCATGAATGAGGCTATTTTTTTTTAACCACAATAGAATGAATGGATTTAAATGGTACATAAATAATCAGAAAATATTTTAAACATTAAGTTGAGTGAAAAATGAAATTTTAGATTAACATTTATATCTTTATGTCAATTTGAATATATAAAAGTATTGTATGCCTGATATATGGAAAATGAGAAAAGTAATTTTACTAACATACAAAAGAGTGATGTGTATAGGATTGATGCTAAAAGTTATCTTTAGTAAGCTGAAACATTTAACTATATAGGATTACTTCAGGGTCTTGATTATCTCTAATTACATACCTTTGTTACAAGAGAATCTGACATACGTGTGGCAAATGTAATAAATTTGTTCAAAATTGAATTACCCGTATCTAGACTTTTTAACCTAAGTATTTTAGAGTACATACTTAAAACTTCACATGTAAAGTTCACCAGAAATTGGTACATCTATTCTGATGGTCCTCATGGATGTGATTCTCATACTCCTTAATGTATTTTTTTGTACTTGTAATTTTTTTGTATTTGCTTTGTAGACCTTAGTATGATATGAGCAAATGGCTAGGAATGTATCTATATATCTATAAAATACTCTGTAGCCCAAAGTTAGATATTATATATATATGTATATATATATGCATATATATATATATTACTTGAGTAAATGAAGGCAAGTATTTATAGAAACTTAGCTGACTGAGGATAAGTCACTTAAAAAGAGCATTTGAATTTGATATCAAAATAGATCATAATCGTCTTTTTATTCTAAGGTTCATGAACTATAAATCACTTTATAATTTAGTATCCTTATGCAACTTCAAAGGAAGGTTGAAAATGATCAGTTTTGCTGTGGAGTGAATGCCTGGAACACATAGAGGCTTTTAATTTATTAGTTTACCACAGGATTAACACAATAGTAATGTTCTTATTAGTTCTAAGATTTTTTGAGAAAAATATAAATAGAAACATAAAGGAAAAATAAATTGCATAACAAGTCAGGAGGAATTTCTCTTATAACTATGTGCTTCTTGGAAGTATATGACAGGTTGCCATTTAGATCAACCTACTCATAAAAATAGCAATTTGTTTTGTCAAAAAAGCAGTAAACTTACCAATATTCAAATTCACAGGAGTATAAATTTATGCTTATGAGATTATTTGCCTAGAAAAGCTCACTCAATTTTATAAATACTTAATACTAGAGAATTTAGCTGAAAGATGCTATGCTCTAAATTATAATAAACAAGCATTCTCATATTTGATTTCTTTTTTATTTGTTTTATATCTATCTGGACTTCAAATTATTGGCGGTAAGACATAATTCTATGCATTACCTTTTATTACATTAAAAAAGGCACCAACTGGATTTCAATTTATTTTCATTTTTCTCTCATTCTTTCACTTTTTCCCTTCCTTTTCTCCCCTCCCCTACCCAGACTCCAATTTAAATAACTATTCTTCCAACAAACAAATCATGTAATAGAAATATGATGTTTTTGATAATTTTGACATATATTGTGAATATTCAAAAAAATTTAAAACAAACCAATGCATACCAACATATTTCTGAGATGTATTGCATGTAGGTTTGGTACTGAGAACATTCTTCATGCTAATCGTTGCCTAGAAAATCTGTCTGGAGCTGACATGTTGGGTCCTCAGTCTACTCATGGCCGCTTTCATCTCCTGATTCCTCAGAGTGTAAATAATAGGGTTCAGTAACGGTGTGATAACAGAATAAAATACAGACAGAAATTTATCCACTGAAAAGCCACTGAAGGGCCAAGCATATATGAAGATACAAGGTCCGAAGAAGAGCGTGACCACGGTAATATGAGCTGACAGCGTAGACAGAGCTTTGGAAAGGCCTCCAGAGGATCGGCGTCTGACAGTTATCAGAATGACAGTGTAGGAAATGAGCAACAGAATGAAGCAGATGAAAGACAGCAGCCCACTGTCCGCAATTACCAGCAACTCCAGAACATACGTCTCCGTGCAGGCAAGCTTTAAAACGAGAGGAAGGTCACAGAAAATATTGTTCACTACATTGGGGCCACAGAAGGGCAAGGTGACCATAAACACCATCTGGCTCATTGTGTGCACAAAGCCAACCACCCAGGACAGCAGCACAGAGCCCACGAGCACCCGGCGGTTCATGATGGTGGTGTAGTGCAGCGGTCTGCATATTGCAACGTACCGGTCCACAGCCATGACTATGAGAAGAGTCATCTCGCTCCCTCCTAGAAAGTGGAGGAAGAACATCTGAGCCATACAGCCCCACAGGGAAATACTTTTCCTTTCTCTGAGAAAATCTATGATCATACTAGGGGTGGTAATTGTGGAAATAGACATGTCAAGGAATGAGAGATTCCCAAGAAGGAAGTACATGGGTGTAGAATGCAGATGAGAGTCAAAGGTTACGGTAACTACAATGAGGAGGTTTCCTGCCATAATTGCTGAATACGCCAGCAAAAATATGCAGAAAAACAAAATTTCCAGTTTCCAGTTTTCGGTGAGTCCTAACAACACAAACTCGGATATCATTGAGCTATTCATCATCTCCAGCTAGTCTTCAGGATGTCTTCCAAATGAAAGCACTCTGGAAAAACTGATAAGTAAAATTGGTAGCTTTGAGATAGGTATACTGGAATAATCTTTGTGGCCTATAGAAGGAGAAAAGACAGATACTTTTGGAAAAGAAAAGATTGGCCGATTAATAAAGGCAACATCTTCATTATTGTATTTTTTCAACCAGAAAATCACAAAACTATGAAACTTATTGTGAAATTTTATAAATACTGTTTCCAGGCATACCTTGTGGTTCCTCACTTTTAACCTTTAATCTACTCTTTATATTTGGTTTAGATCTTTCCCAGTTTTCTTTCTTTTAGATTTTCTCCTTTCCAGTGATACTCTTCTCTCAATACTTCTTGAGAACTTATTCTTTATCTCAACATCAGAATAAATAAAACTGAATGAAGAGATCTGATTTAGGTTCTAGTTATGGGTGAAATATATACTTTTTGAATTTCGATTTTTTTAAATAAGTTAACAACTCGTTCAACTTCAAGAACACTGGTAAAACAGAGGGTAGGAAAAAGAAAATTTCTAATTAAGCCATGCTTATACTACATATGAATAACTTACATTTTGAGTAGTACAAATTATACAAATAACCCTTATATAAACAAAGGAATGAAAACATCAAAAAATTGTTTCAGATGGTATTTGGATTCCCTCTACTAGCAGCTTCATTTGAGACTGGATGGATGGGCTCTAAATGATGGGGGACCCTGACTTTTTCATGACCTTCATGTGACCAAAGTAGAAAAATTTCTCTTTTCAGCTGTCTTTGCTCACTCGGTGGGAGCATACTTTTCCTGCTTATGTCCAGTGATATCCTTTACCACACCTTGTCCCCTTTGTCCTGATTTACACATTCCCTTCTCTCTTCCCTTCAGTTAATCACTGATTGATCTTGCAATCAATTTTTGTTATTTACTTCATCTTGATTGAAGTCATATAATCTCTCCTTCAATACACACAATTTCTAACACCATAAGTATCTATTTTTATAGATGAAATCAGGTCCATGTATTTCTATAAAATCACCTCAAAGGTATATGTGGAAACGTGTGATTGAAGGTTCTTTATATAAGAAGAAAGGCTGTATAATTTCTATTGATTTTGAGTTTGA
The DNA here is from genome assembly GCA_004024945.1 of Uropsilus gracilis. Lineage (NCBI taxonomy): Eukaryota > Metazoa > Chordata > Mammalia > Eulipotyphla > Talpidae > Uropsilus > Uropsilus gracilis. The sequence continues at coordinate 55,518 of PVHY01006793.1, read as the reverse complement.
AAAGCTTAATTCCTTTTTATGAGACTGTCAATCCATGAATGGATTAGATAGCCCTCCAGTCATTGTCAGCAAACACAAAGTATTTGAAATATAGAAGACATGTTTGCTGCTACAGTAAAAATTATAAATATTTAACTAAACCAAAATTAACTTGTATGCTTAATAGAAAAGCCTGAATACTAAAAGTGTTTGAAGGGCTTTGTTCACATATTAAATATGTTTAAATATGAAAATGATTGTTTTAGATATAGATAGAAGAAAAGTATGTTTCAAAAAATGGGAACTTAGGTGAAAAATTAACAAAATAAATATAATTAAAATTGTAATGAAGGAGAGATTATATGACTTCAATCAAGATGAAGTAAATAACAAAAATTGATTGCAAGATCAACCAGTGATTAACCGAAGGGAAGAGAGAAGTGAATGTGTAAATCAGGACAAAGGGGACAAGATGTGGTAAAGGATATCACTGGACATAAGCAGGAAAAGTATGTGGTATATACACATGTTCTCAATGATGTGTACCTTAAAATAATATAATAGTATATTGCAGTATTGCTGCTATTAAAAAAATAGTATAGAGATATTTTGAGGAAGATTTTTTTAAATAATTGAATTAATCACCTAATATTCTACAAGTGCTTTCTGTTTTGAAATACTTATCATTCCAAAGCAAAATTACAGGCAAATTAATATGGAACAAAATAAATCATAATTTTCTATTTTCTGAATCTGAAACTTTTTTATATAATGTTTCAGATTTGCCATAGACTAAATTTAAGTAGGGAAGAAATGAATCTTTCCATTATTTTGCCATATACTACATTGTTTTGTCTTTATATTCCAAAGGGATGACATTAACCCAAGTGAGCCTTATAAAAATTCAAACTCAAAATATAAAATTGCCTTCTAGGATCAGAAATGTAAGTGATAGTTATCAGTCAGGCTCTTACTGGAATCTTTGTTCTTGCTAGTTCAAAATGATGTTTTACTGTAGCCTTCATGACAAGAATATTATGGCTTTCAGTCAGTTTTAAATTCCTTATAAAATATTTCCTCCTTTATTACACATCCTTTTGTTATAAAAACACATCCTTTTGTTAGTAACTTATCAAATCCTACCAGTTCTACTGAAGAGTGGCCTCTTCAAAGACTCGCTGACACAGTCTTCATGAATACTCCATGAATATACATGTCAAGCATTGCAGATTAAAAAAAAAAGTGATAATACATGAGATGCAGACTGTTGATCAACCCCCAGAAGGAATTATTAAAAGACACATGCTAGAGTTCCCTAGTGTGTATAGCAAGGACCTATTCTCTTATTACTTTAAACAGATGGTGGATTTACCAAGTGTATCAGTCATGTGACTTTCTCCAATAAGTGCTTTCTGAATACACTACCTGAAGAGTTTTGGTTAGTAGAGGGTGGCATACTTACAGAAAATGAATCAATCTTACATTCTGGACTTGAGGAAAATATAAATCTATTAGTCTCATTTCATCAATCTAAATATAACTTGATACAGAAAACATTTATTAAAGTAAAATTTGTAAAAGCTGTGTCCACTCTGAACATGGATTTTGATAAAATTCTCAAACTATAGGACAGTTTTGAACAATATCCTTTCACAATAAAAGGGACAAGAGAGGAGGGTGTATGAGAATAAAATAAGAGATTTATACAGCAGTTTTAATGCTTGTTACTCATTAGTGGTAACTAATAAAAGATGTTAGTTGAGTTTAACAGTGAACCATTCTAAATTTGAAGTACTTTTTTAGTTCTTTATGTCTGTGTAGAATTTCACAATAATCCAGCAGTATTAGGGGTTGCTCATGGAAATGACTAGCAAAACTATTAGGCAATATAATTAAGCAAGTACATCTTAAAGGCTGTGAAATAGCACATGGTTGCAGAAAAGTTGCTATTTGTAGCTTTACTATCAGACACAATCCTCTTAAAAGGATGGCAAGGACATGAAGGTATTAAATAGATCAGAGTTATGGTCACACATGCTCTTGCAAAGTCCAGAGCAGTCATTGCTAGTAGACTTCTCACTTTTTCAAACTGAGTCTCCAGTTTTGTTCTATTTTTTTTTAATATAGATGTATACATAATCACTAGAGATTAGGAATTTCCATGAAAATCATACTTTTAAAAATATTTCTGCTGAGGAGATTTATTCTATAGTTCAGCATGATGTTTTAAGAAATTTCTGCAAGAGCAGAGAGGACTTTTAAATAATGAAATAAGAAAACAGGAGTGCATATTGGATGGTTCAACCACATTTCCCAACTCAGTAAGAATGGTACATACAGAAGAAAACTGGATGATTGACGCACATAACTAAGGTCAAATTAAAAAAGAGCAATATATGTGAAAAAAGGAAAAGAGGAGTAAGAAGGGACTATACATGTTTGCTAATGAAGGTACAACATTATGTAAAACTGACAGACTTCAAAAGAGATGATCTCTGAGATATTTATGCAATTTTACTTTGTATTTACTTTTGAAAAGCTTGAAACTCTTTCCATAAAGTAACTGTTAATGTCATTTCATAAACTGAGGTTTGTTCCACTTATTAGTCTACTACTCTTCTGCCATCTCATTTGTTGTAACTTTTCCTGAATTTAAAGATACAGAACTACATTAAACAGATAGATTGTATATACTGAATCTATTGCTAGTCAGGGAAATATATTGAATTGATTCCCTCCAATTCTCAGAATTCTGTAATGGCTTTATGTTGCCAATGGCTTTGTGTTGTCAATAGAAAAGAATCCACTAAGCCTAACCTTTCTGCTCTCTTCTATCTGTGAAACATCAACAGTAATCTTTGTATTCATCAAGGTCCTTTAGTAGCTTCAGTGCCTGTACTTCAACAAATTGTTATTCAAAACAGAGCTGTGTACACTGCTCATATATAAATTTAGCATTTTTAATGTATTGTTATAAATATCTCCCAGTGCATTGGTCCTCTGAAACAACCAAAGTTGCCATCCATCACTGATCCTGTTATTTTCCTAGTCACGGACCAGATCTGTTTTAACAATATAATGCTTTGGATCATGTTTAGTAGCTAGTAAATGATTTTAAAATGTTTCATAATTGATTAAATTCTCTTAAAATAACATTGATGATGATGCTGACGCAACTTTAAGCATTAATATTTACATTTCAGTTGCTATTGATTCTTAGAATGTTATTTGGGTACTAAGTGATAACTTTGAAATGTTATTTTGAAATTTGTAGTAACATCTTACAGGGGGCTAAGCAGTAAAGATATTATCTTCACTTTCACATTCAAACCCAGGTATCTAAGAAGTCTCCTTACAGTTAACACTTATGGCTAACATAAGTGTTTAAATACTTAGTGTTAAGATATATATGAAAATTGAGTATTATTACATTGAAAATGAAAAGAAACTAAACACAAAATGTGCAGCCTTGAAGTTTCAGATATTTACATACTAATTCAAGGAAAATTCATGAATTTTCAGAAGATATTCTGCTAATATATTTCAAATTTTCATCAAGTTTGGTTCATTAAATTCTATCGTAAGAATGTACATGATACATGTTTATATTAAAAGTCTACAGTATATTAGCATTTTAAAGAAATAATATCTTGATAATTCTGTGAGATTTAAGACAAATATTTGGTAATATTTAAGGTTTTAATTTCAATGTTTTGAATAAATATTCAAGAGTTAAAAATCTCCCCAATAGCAGAGGATACAATCAGCTGTTGGGGACAACACTTAGGAAACCAGCCAGGAACAAATATGGTCACTGCATAGTCTCTTAATGGTTGCTTTCCTTTCTTGGTTCCTTAAAGTGTAAATAATTGGAATTGGGTGGAGGGTTGTTTACAGAGTGAAATATAGGAAGGAACATATACACGGAATAGCTACTGAGAGGGAAAGCATAGATGAAAGTGGCTGGGCCAGAGAGGAGATTATCTGGGCAGAGAGTGTGGGTGCAGCCATGGGGGATGCAATGGAAGAGCTCTTCCACATGGTGACCAACATAACGGCATAGGATAAGAGCAAGAGAAGGAAGCCTAAGAGACAGGAGCTTACTGTTTGCAGCCACCAAGAATTCTATGGTGTAGGTCTCAACGCAAGCAGCTTGATGATCAGGTGGCAAAGTGGCAAGGTGGCAAAAAATGCTGTCAGTGGCTTTGGTTAATCATCCTGTTTAGCTCTCTTTTTACTGACATTGATTTTATTTAAGATCATTTAATCATTAGCGTTGCCAATGATAGAAATGAATCACAGGTACTATATTACTGTCTGAGATGGACTGGGTTAAACTAAATGACAATTTAAAAGTAAACTTATACTTACATTGAGATGAAGTAGGTCTGTGTACAGTCTAGATAAGTCTCATGTCAGTTGTTCTCATGTCTGGCTGATGTTAGCTACATATTTCAAGGTTTGTCTTAAGCTTGTTGCTTGTGTCCAGTTCTTATCTTTTACAGAGACCAGACAAAATTCAGAGTATTAAAGCAGAAAATTATATATATATATATTACAGAGTGAAATATAGGAAGGAACATATACACGGAATATTTATATATATATATATATATATATATATATAGGGCATTCCTGGGTGTATTTTCAACTCACTTTAAATTTTAATAATACAGTATATCTAGTTACCATATGAACATTATGAATATTTAGTTATGTTACTTTTTCCAAAGGGAAATATTTCTTTAAGACACACATTCACCATAAGTTGTCTTTAAGCATTATAATTAGGATAACATAAAAACTTCCTTCTCTTATAAAGGAGTAGAATAGTAAATGGACATTTGCCATAATCCTCATTCATAATGTAAATATTACTCCCTTTTTGTGCTCATTCTTTCCTTGAGACAGAAATTTCATTTCAATTATAGTCTGTGTTTCTCTGTAGACCTTTTGTATTTCCCTATGGATGTAAACACGTAGATTTGTTGATGAATATGATAAAATTAGAATCTTATCAAGAATATGTCCTTCAGTGTTCTTTAATTTAAATATGTGGACACTTTCAGCCACTAGTCATAAGATAACTAAGTCTCCTTGTAAGTTTCTCTTCATAATTCTTAACAAATGTAATGATAACATCAATATTTTGTGAGTGGTGATCTGTGATTTTTCTTTGAGAAATGCATTAGGTCTTTTATTCTTGCAGTTCTACTAATATACTTGAAAACTATTGTACATCTAAAAGCAGCATAGCAGTTTTTCTATATTTATGCAATAATTCCAAGAGTAAAATTGTTCAATATGGTAAAAATTTGGACACAACTGACCTTTTATCTAAAGCCACTTCTCTGACTTGGTGCTAGACTAATCCTTCCCAAAGCACATTAATAATAATTTTTTTTGTTTATTTCCCACATGTGATAAAATCAAATTTGTTCTAGCTTATTTTTCTTCTTTTCAGTTCTCCCTTGATTATTTTTTTCGTTTAGGTTTCACCACTATGGATACATTAATATTGTAAAGAAATATAGTATGATTGATGTCTTTACAATTACAGTAACATATTAGAATTGTGGGACCTACCAGTTTGCACTTTGACTTGAGAAGTAATGTCAATGTGAATTTCTGGATGCTTAGCCTTCATCATCCAGTGAGCTTATTTTTGCCCTAAACTTTAAAAGACAACAGTATATAAAGATATCCCTTGATAGGTGGCATAAAGAAGAAAACTCATTTGATTGTTATTAGATCCCCCAGAGATTGGCAGTGAGAAAGTAATTGTGTTTGTTAGAATAGAGTTTTGAAATTAAAGAAAAACACAGACTATTTTTGCCTATCAAGTTGACGACAATACTTTAAAGGCAACGGTCAATACTCAAGAGAATGTGAAACAATGTCACAATGGTAAATCATGAGCTTTTTGTATACTGCTTAGTCTTTGATCATAATTTATCTTTCACAATAAACATATGCAATTTTTCAGAAAAAAATGTAAATATTGGAGATTATTTTATTTCTAAATTTTATTACGTATGATGTTTTCATATTAAATGCTAATTTGCCTGGATTGTGTTGATATATATAGAGTTAAATTTTGCATCATTGTAATTAAATAATAATTTCAGCAAACTGTTGTCATCTTTATCACTTAAACTACAGGTATACAAGGTTCTTCTTTGGCTTTATCTACTTTTATTTTTATTTTTTAAAATACTATAGTTTTTAGAACTCTTTTAGAACTCAATAATGTTGAGCAGCAGTATTTTCCTATAATATTTGCCCCATACAAGCTTACTTTATCTGTTTTCAACATTCCACACTGAAGTGGTACATTTATTATAACTGATGAACTCTAACCAAAGTGTACAGTCAACATATTTCAATCTTGGTATTGTCCATTCTATAGATTTTTGATAAGTTTATAGTGGTGTATTTCTACCATTAGCGTATCACAGCACAGTCTCAATACTGAAAACTCTTCTGTAGCCCACCTATTCACCTTTTCTTCACCATCACCTCCTGCAAATTACTGTTGTTTTTGCTATGTTCATAATCTTGCCTTTTTCAGAATGTCATGTAGTTAGAAACCTAAGTTTCACTAGATGTAGTACAAGTTAAATAATGATTTTTTTAAGGATATTTTGTTTGCTTCTACATTTTTGTAACTATCAATGAAGTTGCTGTAAAAATCTGTTTGCACCCTGGGATTACAATGATGTGAAATTTATATATAAATAAATTAAAAAACAAACAAGCAAAAAAAAAATCAGATCAATGGAACAGAATTGAGTGCCCGGAAATAAAACCACAAACTGCACATATATAGTCAACTAATCTTTGACAAAGGAGTGAAAAACTTACCTGGGAAAAAAGATAGCCTGTTCAATAAATGGTGCTGGGAAAGTTGGACTAGAATATGCAAAAAAAAAAAAAAAATGGACCAAGGCAACATCCTCACACCATGTACAAAAATCAGTTCAAAATGGATAAAAGACTTAGATGTCAGACCTAAAACCATGACATAACTTGGACAAAACCCTCCATGAATCATAATTCAGAAATCCCTTTCTGGAAGCATCTACAGATGGCAAAAAAAAAAAAAATGAAGGAAAACATAAGCAGATGGGACTACATCAAGCTAAAAAGCTTCTGTACAGCGAAAGAGACAATAGAAAATAACTAAAAGAAGCCCAACTGAATGGGAAATATTTTTGCCCTCCACAAGAGTGATATGGGTTAATAACGAAGATCCACAAGGAACTCACACAACTAAACAAAAGTAAAGCAAGAAGCCCAATCAGAAAATGGGGAGAAGAACTAAAAAGATACTTCTCCAAAGAGGAAATACAAACGGACAATAGGCACAAGAAAAATTGCTCAACATCACTAGCAATAAGGGAAATGCAAATCAAAACCACAATGAGATACCACCTTACACCAGTAAGAATGGCCCACATCCAAAGAATGGGCAACAACAAGTGCTGGCGAGAATGTGGAGAGAAAGGAGCTCTCTTACACTGCTGGTGGGAATGTGAACTGGTCCAACAACTATGGAAAGCAGTGTGGAGGACCCTCAAATTAATGAAAATAGAACTACCATTTGACCCAGCAGTTGCTATCTTGGGAATCTACCCAAAAGAGACCTCAATGTGGGTACAAAGGACATCTGTGCTCAGATGTTTACTACAGCATTATTTATAAATGCAAGGACTTGGAAACAACCTAAATGCCCCCAAACAGATGACTGGATTCAAAAAATGTGGTATATATACATGATGGAATATTCCTCATCAATTAAAAATGACAAATTTTATGAATTTATGATAACATGGATGCACTTAGAAGAAATCACATTAGCAGAAACAAGTCAAAAAGAAAAAGACAGAAACCAAATGGTTTCACTAATATATGGTGCTATAGGGGAAAAGTAAACAAAAACCATGAAGAAAAGTCAAAACAAGCTAAGCACCAAACTGAAGCACTCAACTTTAAGCAGGGTGGAAAGGAGGGGGATCTTGGGGAGGGTGGTGGGGGTGAATCCTTGGGATTACAATGATGTGAAATTTATATATAAATATAAATAAAATATAAACAGAGTTTTAAAAAATCTATTTGTAGTTTTTGTGTATGTGGATTTGGTTTTTAGGGCATTCAAGTAAATGTCATGGTGCATAATAGCTGACTTATATGTTATGAGTATGTTTCATTTCATAAGAAACCGCAAAATTATCTTTTAAATTGACTGTACCATTTTGAATTTCTAACAGCAATGGATGAATGTTCTTTTTGTGAAACATCCTTGTCTACATTTGGTATTATCAGTGTTTTGAATTTGACCTTCTAATAACTATAGATAATATTGTCATTTAATTTGTTTTATCTTGATATGTGATGTAAATCATTCTGCTGTGTTTGCTCACTTTTATAATGTTGTTTGTTTCTTATTCTTCATTTTTAGGTGTTCTCCATATAATTAAAATGAAAAACTTTCATCAAATACTTTTGCGCATATGTTCTACCTGTGAAGTTTATCTTTGTATTACCTTGATATCTCTCAAAAAATAGAATAGTTTTAATGAATCCATCTTATTAATTCTTTCATAAATTGTGCCTTTAGTGTTGTATCTGCAAAGGCATTACCAAGCCAGATTCAGTTAGATTTTCTTGTGTTATATTCTAGGACTCTTCTAATTTCTCATATTACACTTAGTCCCCTGACCAATTTGAAACAAATTTTTGTAAAGAATGCTATTTTGATATCTAGATCCTTATTTTTCATATGTGAATGTCCAATTTTCCCAGCACAATTTTTGTTTTTATCTACTGTGTTATTTGTGCCCCTTGTAAAACATGAGTTGCCTGTATTCTGTGATATATGCATTACATTTGACAAAGTAATTTTTTTGGTTATTCAGAACATTTTTTAACTACTTCAATATTTTTCAGTAAAATTGAACTTTATGAAGTTAAAATGAGTTGCATTCATTTATTATTATATCAATTATTAGAATGTTACATAAAAATATACAAAATTAATTTTTCCAACCATATTTACATATTTTAGATTGCTCTTCTTTATGACTCATAAAAACTTTTATCATCTTTATTTTAATAATGCCAAAAATATTTTTGATGTTAATTTTTGTTGTTAGCTTTTTTATTAAATGCAGTTTTGCATATTTCATCCTTTTGTTGCTATACTTAATGTGATCTTTCTTTTAATGAAGTTTATTTTATTATTATAGTTTTCTGAAATGTTATTCTACATGTAGGTGGTAATGTGAACATAACTAAATTTTTTAAATTTTATTATTTTTATTTATTTATTTATTTTAATAATATATATATATGTTTTACATTTTTTAATTCCCCAGGTTCACCCACCATCTCCCCTCCTTGACCGCTTCCACTCATTCCCCCAACTCCAGTTGTATAATTTGTTTTGGTTGTTCGCTTGCTTTGATTTTCCTCCAGGCCTTTTGCTTTTCCTATGTTCCATGTATTAGTGAACCCATTTGGTTTCTGTCTTTTTTTTTCTGACTTGTTTCTGCTAATACAAATTCTTATAGGTATATCCATGTTATCTCAAATTCATCAAATTTGTCATTTTTAATTGAGTAATATTCCATTGCATATATACATCACATCTTTTTCATCCATTCATCTGTTTTGGGACATTTTGATTATTCAATGTCCTTGCAATTATAAATAATGTTGCAATAAACATCCAAGTACAGGCGTCCCTCTGTATGAGTATTGAGATCTCCTTTGGGTAGCTAAAATTTAATCTTTACTTTTATGAGGAAACGCAGCCTAAAGAGGTTGATAACAAAGAGAATTTTTTTTCCCATGTAAGGGACTCAAAGAGATAGAGAATGAAAGGGAAAAAAAGAAATAAAAGAGTAGGGAGGGAATTCACCATCTTAAATCTATTGATTAAAGTAAACAAATGTTTAGTTAATGAAGTTTCGCAGGCAACCATTCTGAAGATTTAGAATTTTACAGTGATCTTTGATATTTTGTAGAACCTTGTATACAACATTTAACAATATAAATATAAGTTAATGAATGCAATTCCAGTACAAATTTTGATACTAAAACAATGTCCTTAAGCAAGAAAATTGTATTTATTCACACATATAATCCGCTCATGTTTCTCCAGTAGTTGAAAACTTCAAAAAAGATTACATAGAAATGAGGGGAGGTAAATATATGTTAAGGTACTATAATCATTTTATAGATTATATAGTGGAGATTGATATAGTAGAGATTGATAACATATTATCCATTCTTTTGGAGAATAAGATTAAAAAAATCTTTTGCAGCTGTGGAGCTAGTAATCTATAAGAATGGCAAACTAAAAAACAATAAAAATATTATCTGCAAAGAAATATATACCAGTTTTAATGCTATATGACTATAAGAGAAAACACTTGGAAGAAAGGAAAATATTCTTAAATGCAGATAATAGAAAGATACTATGTGCACAAAATAGGATGACAAAATGCTTATCCAACCTAGATGGTGTTTGGAATGTATAAAATTTTCTTCAATAAAAAAGCTGAAATTTTAGGAACAGATGGATGAAGGTATAGCTAAATATGCTCAAAAAGTAGGAGAAGATTAGGAAGGAATTTGTGTAACCTTAGTTTTCAATGTGGCTATTGTTGGAACTAATTAAAAATTTTGTAATGGTCTTTGTAACACCTCCATGTAACATTTTAATAACTAAAGAATGTTAGTTATTAGTCAGTATCTATTCAGTCTCACTAGTACCTGACTTATTAACTCAACAGCTTACTGACTATTCCCTCTGCTGTACTTAAGAGGACAGAGTAGACCAAAGTTGAAATATATGTGGCTACTTAGCTTCCACTTCTCAAAACCTTGCAATCACTTTATATTGTCAATCAAAAATTCTACCAGGTCTGAAGCTCTAGTCTCTTTTTGTAAATTATATAAAGACCATTCTTCCTTTTATTAATTAATTTCCTTCATAAAGTTTTGCTATCAATTTTACAAGTCATTTTTCACTGCACAATAATTATATATATAATAGATAGTTCTATTATATATACACATATATAGGCTCTTAGGTCTATTATATAGACACACATATATCAACTCTTTTCCTCAAATGTCTATTTTTTTAGCTTTCTTTAATGTATTGGTATAAATATCTCTTTTTAAGTGGTCCTATGAGACCATTACACCCAACAGAACCCTAACCCTGTTATCCTCTGAGGCAGAGACTAGGTTGTAAATTTTGATGGTATCTGTATTGCTGACAGTTTTTGGTCCTAAAAAATTCTAAAAATGCCTCAGGAATAACTGAATTTATTTCAAAGAGCATTGAGTATTCATACTATATGATGTGGTAAGATATGATAAGCAGTTCACAGTTGTCATGAATTCAGTTGATAACAATGCTTTGAAATCTATTTGGATATTAAAGAAATATTTGAAGATTTAAGGCTCATTGTAACATGTAACTAAAGATGATCAAAAATGGTGCAAGATTATTTATAAAGTCTGCATATGAACATTGTGCATAGTATTTTAAGTAAACAAGATCTTAATAATGCTTGATGTTTGAGTGAAATATATGGTATTAACTTTTTAATTTTGAATAAATATTGGAGAATCAAATTCCCACCAATAGGAACAGTCAGCTATTGGGGTAAACACTTAGTGTGTCAGCCAGGAACTAATACGCTGACTGCATAATCTCTTAATGGCTGCCTTCATTTCCTGATTCCTCAGAGTATAAATAATGGGATTTAGGAGGGGGGTGATTACAGAGTAAAATACAGAAAGAAACTTATCAACAGAATAGCTACTAAATGGGAAAGCATAGATGAAAGTGGCTGGGCCAAAGAAGAGAGTGACTACTGTGATGTGGGCGGAAAGTGTGGACACAGCCTTGGAGGATGCACTAGAAGAGCGCTTCCAGATGGTGACCAGCATGATGACATAGGACATGAGCAAGAGAAGGAAGCATATCAGGGACAGGAGCCCACTGTTTGCAATAACCAACAGCTCTAGATTGTAGGTCTCAGTGCAGGCAAGTTTGATGACCAGGGGAAGGTCACAGAAAATGCTGTCCACGACATTGGGACCACAGAAAGGTAATCCCACTGTGAAAATCATCTGGCTTGTGGTATGTATGAACCCAACTGTCCACGAAAGAAGCAGGAACACTATAAGCATTCTGGGACGCATGATAGTCTTGTAGTGCAAGGGTTTGCATATAGCAACATACCGGTCAATAGCCATGGCTATTAGAAGAGACATCTCTCCACCCCCAAAGAAGTGCATGAAGAACATCTGGGCCATGCAGCCCCACAGGGATATGGTCTTGTGTTTTCTGAGGAAGTCTGCAATCACTTTTGGGGTTGCCACAGAGGCAAGACATAAATCAAAAAATGATAAATTCGCAAGTAAGAAATACATGGGGGAGTGAAGATGGCTGTCAAATATCACCGAGATCACAATGAGGAGGTTCCCCACTACAATGGCTACATAGACAAGAAAAAAGATTGCAAAAAAGAATATTTGAATTTCTTGAGAACTGGAAAGTCCCAGCAAGATGAACTCAGTAATGTTTGATCTGTTATTCAGGAGATCCATTCATTCTTTACGCAAATGTGTTGCAAGTTGTCTAGAAGGGGAAAATCACAAAAATAGGAAACAAAAAGTAAATGAACATGTAGACTATTTATGCAACCAAATCTTTTTTTTTAAAGAGTAGTAAGGATTTTGACATTGCACAGGTTTTTAGATAGTCTTCCAAATTTTAGTAGGAGATGCTACATAGGAACAGACTCTAGCAGAATATGTGATATGAAAGGAACCAATTGTATTGAATTGTCTCTTGATTGTAAGGGGCAAGGACAGTTAGACCTTGAGAAAACTTGTCTTCTGCCATGTTCAGCTCCAGATAAGACTGCACATGAATGTTGAATTTTCAGACTGAGGGAGCAGGACTATGAAAACCATCAGTAGATACTAATATTATGCAGTACTCAAGAAGTACTTTTACTGACATATTTTGTGATCTCTTCAATATACAGAAAGATATTCACCATAGTAAAGAAAATATTTTTGAAATCACTACATGCAGTTTATTATTCCTGAAAAGAGAATGACTTGACCTTGACCCTAATTATAGACATAAAATTAAATGAGACACATGTCATTATCTGAGCTTGAACTCATTTTTTGAGGAAAATGAATGTTTTAGAAACTGAGTACCCACATTGTTTCTCAAAACTACAGATATTTCTTTCATATTGCCTGAGCCTTCAGTTTATGTGAGCAGACAAGTTATTCCACCTATGCATTTTTATACAATTGTGCAAAATTGAACCAAATGAACATATTTATAGGATATTCCTTTTCAGTCTTAAGTCTCTAGCATAGAAGGAGTGTATAGAAACAGCGAAGTCACTGTGAAGCCACAGATGGTGAGATTTTTTCCAATACAATTTTGTTGATCGTCTCCTTTAAAAAGACATAAGGAATAAGTAGTGACTGTGACCTAAACTATGATTTCTTGTAAAAAGTATATTTTTGGGGGCTAGGTACTTTTCCCTTTGCATCTAGGCTTATGCACAATGATTTTTCCTAAAGGTATATTTAACCTTTAATTTTATTGGAAAGGAAACAGGGCATATCAATTGAGTTGGACTCAGCTATTTTGAAAAATACATACTTACATTTAAAGAGAATAGGTTGGTATGCTATCTATAAAATTTTGCTAATTCAATTATGTGTGGTTAATTTTAAACTCTATTTTCAAGGTGTGTTCCAGACTTGTTGCTCATCTTCAGCCTGTGTCTTTATCTGGCTCTGGATCCAGACCTAGTACAAATTAGTAGAGAGAAAATAGGATACAAGTGACATGCCAGGGTTCATATGATCTTTCCATCACACATTTTAAATGGTAAAATACAGTATGTCTAATTTACCATAGTGAACACTTAATTAGATGTCATGTTCTATGTATGGTCACTATCACCAAGAAACATTTTGTTCTAACTGGCTCACACTCTAACTATTATGATGATTCCACCATTCAGAGTAGCACAAAAACATTCTCTCACAAAGTAGTAATTGAAACTGGAAATCGATCGGTCTCCATGACTGATGTGAATTTTATTGTTCCTGTTTCACTTTAAATTTTTGCTATACAATAATAATTTTATCACAGTCACAGGCTATGAACTTTCTGTGTTTCTCTGAAAAATGCAAATAAATGCAGTTGGTGCTTATAAATGTGGCAAATTTAGAGTTGTAGACAAATGTTTCTACAGATTAATGAATATTAAAATATTTGGTCATCTTCAAATGAAAGTGCTAAGAAAATTAAATTTTCTTTGATGTTCCATTACTTTCCATAATTTCCAGCAAAAGTTATAGCAGCATCAATGTATTTTGATTGGTAAAATTCTATCTTTTCCAACAGATGAATTGAATATTTTATTCCATTAATAATCTCTCTTCAAAAATAACTGCATCCTTAAGTGCAGCTAAGCATTTTTTAATACTACATAGTAATTCAAAGGAAGAAATCATTCAATGTGATCAGTTTAATAAAAAATTTGGTCGGGCACGGTGGCTCGTGCTTGTAAGCTTCAGCCTATGAAGCGGCAGGGGCTAGGGATCGCGGTTCGAGTCCCGCCTGGGGCCCGTATAGTGAGACCTAGTTCCAAAAAATAGCTGGGTATGGTGACGCATGCCTGTAATCCCAGCTACCTGGGAAGCTGAGGCTGGGGATTGCTTGAGTCTGTGGTACCCTGGGCAACGAGAGCCTGCGGTTTCATGGGCAAAAATAGCAAGACCCAGTTTCTAAAAAAAAAAAAAAAATTTAAACATATCTGACCCCTTTTCCTTAAGAATGCCCAGGTTTACTGATATGTTTCTTCATTTCAAATACACTTTAGTTGCTGATTTTTATATTATTTCCCAGTTGCAACAAAATCAAAATTTTCCCATTTTCATTTTCTCCTTCCTGCTTCCCCCCTCAGTTGTTATCATCTATTATATTTTATCACTTATGGGGACATTTAATATTATAAACGAAAACAGTATAAGTGTGGTGTGTAGATAGAATAACATCAGGACTATGTGACCTACCAGCTTAGAGTAGGACTTCAGTAGTGGCATCAATATTAAATCCTGGATTCTTAAATTTCATCATCCAGTGACTTGGTTTTCTGCTCCGAACTTCAAAAGACAACAGTATATAAAGGTTTCCCTTGATAGGTATCAAGAAGGAGAGAACTAATTTGATTTTTATTAGATCCCTCAGAGACTGGCAGTGAGAAAGTAATTGGGTGGTAAATACTGACTTTTGAAATTGCAGAAAAAGAGACACCATTTTTTTCCCCTCACCAAAGTGGTGGCATTTTAAAAGCAACAATCAAACCCAGAAGTGTGTGGAAGGATATGGGACTATGAAGTGAAGTGAATGAGGCAATTTACTTACGACTTTTGTTGTTTTGTTGTAGTTTACTTTTAACAGCTTTGAAAATGATTAAATAGACTATATGTACAGGCTTTTTAGTTTTAAATTTTATTTAGATTGAAATTTTCACTATTGGTGCTAATCAACGTTGTGCTGATTCACCTACTCATTCAGTTTGTGTTTGAAGTCCTTTGTTACAAGTTCTTTGACCATGAAGCAATATAAAAGACTGAATAGCTATTTCTCTTCAGGAAGAATTTTCATCTTTCTATCAATTGCTAGCGAAGGATTTGCTCTTCCCTATGATTTAATCTTCCCTAAGGATTTGCTCTTCTTTAAAATACTATGTGTATGTCTGATTGGCATCACTCCTACCAGAATATTCCACAATATGCACAATGCTCATAGCTAACGGGTATTTTTTTAACTGAGGACCAAATTCTAGCACTTAGCTCCTATAAATAATGTGTGTTAGCAATTTAAAAAAAATTTCGCCATCAGCCTTCTGATAGGAACTTGCTCACTTATTACACCTATCTGAAAACCTGCTTTGTTTTTACAGGTTTGAGTGTTTTACTGAAATTCACATTAGTTATGTATACAGGGCCATTAATGCATTTTCTAGGAGTTTTTGTCTATGTGAATTCTGGTGAAGAAATTCAGAAACTTGTTGGTTTGTTTTTGACATTGGCTTGCTCTTTTGTGGCATAATGGAGGAGAAAGAGCCTTCTTTCAGGCTATGTCTTTTGCAAGTGAATGTTCTTTAGCTTTTACATATATTCTATCACAGAATAGTTTTTATATCTATTGTACTCATATTTTCTCTAAGTTTAGTTGCAATTTCAGTGTTAATTAACAGCCACTCCAGAGATCCAAGTAACATACAAATCTTGCCTTTGAGCACATAAAATTTGGGGCAATCCACGTGGTTGCTGAAAGCTGGAAGCTTTCAGGAGTAATTTTCTGAAAGTTTTGTGGAGTAATTTGCCTTTATTTCAAGTTATTAAACTTATCTCAGTTCTTACCTTTTTCTCTCTGGATAATTTGACAAGAAACGCTTCAATTCTCACTTTGTCATTTTTTTTGAACAACTTTTTTCTTTTGCAGATGAAAAAACGTGCTTGAAACTCCCAGTTGAAAACAGAAAGTGACAACCCTTAAGACATGAATGAACCAGGTGTGGTGGTACACGCCTGTTATCCAAGCACTGGGAGGCAAGAGACCAGGGATTGTTTGAGTTTCCGGGTTCTAGACTACCCCGGGCAACATAGAGAAACTTGGTCTTGAAAAAAGCAGCTGGATGTGGTGGTGGGCACCTCTAATTCCGGTACCTTGGAGGCTGAGACTGGTAATCCCTTGAGTCCTTGTGATCAAGACTACCCCAGACAACATAGTGAGACCAAGCCTCAAAAAAAAAAAGACATGAATTGCCCTTCAACAATAAGATAATGCTACTGCTGTTTTTTCTTTTTCTTTCATTTGTTTGTTTATTTATTTATTTTGTTGTTTACCTAGAATGCATTGATAATGTTGGAAGAGTCACTTCTGAGCTATCTGATGGAGCTTTAGCAACAGCTACCAGTCTCTTGGTCTGCACTGCTGGAGCAGGAGGCATGCCATACTAACATGCTATTAACCTGCATGGGGTACCCTTTTTTAATCAACTGCAAGTAGCACTCACACACACACACACACACTCTCACACTCTGCCAGTAAGAGTAACCTGACCGCTGGTTCCTCATAGGGTCAGCTAGTGAGGGCTTCTGCATACATCTGCCCCTTTTCATAGTCTATGACTTCAGTTCCCTCCTGAAGCTGCTAGATAGTACTTGAGTTGCTATGAAAGTCTCCCTCCACCAGCAGAGCTGGGGTTAGAGCTCCATCAAAGACTTTCTAAAGGAAGGCAACTGGAAACAAAAGGAGAAGCAGGCTGGTCATGAAACTATTAAATGCCAGAGTAACAGACAGTCTATCTCTTTTGTGAGTGTGTGGAAACAGGCTTTACCTTCAGTCCCTATACTCCAGGCACTGTGGATCAGTGGACCGCATCTTCCTTCTCCATGTGTTCATTCATGGTCCTTCCATCTGTTTTTGATGAGTAGATTCATCCGTGCCATGAGGCTGCTGAGTGGGGCTGTCATGTTGGCATGTGCAGCTTCCTCTGCTGAGTGAACTAGAGTCATTTTGTTACCCAGGCTTCTGCTAAGACTCTGATCTCTGACCCATGGAAATTATCTGGGATAGGAGGGACTGCATTTGGCCAAATGCCAGTCTATAAACATTCTCTCTCTCCACAATCCCTGTATATGAATTCTGTTGCTTCCCTCCCATGAATCTGTTTTAGAGTGGTGTCTTGAAGTAGTAAAGCATGGTGGAGGACCCAACCACTAAGTCAACCTCTCCCCCTCCCACCAGGTTTGCTCAGTTTCATTAAATGATATGTGTAATTTTGCACAACCATAAATGAATAATGAATTCAGACCACTTAAAATTTGTCTTATTTTATAATTCAGTGAAGTTTCAGGTTAATTGGTTTTTTCTTGTCTACTCATTGTCTCTTGTTAATTTTCAAAAAAGTGCTGTATATCTTATTTTCACTCATTGTGCTTTGTAGTGAGTTTTAATGTATAGTAGGGCAACCCCCCTCTTACTGCTTCATTGATCAAAGTTGTCTTGCCATAACTCTTTTGTCTAAAGGAGATAAATTAATTTTCTAAAATTACAAGTTTCATTAGTATTTTGTTAACTTTCTTGTCTGAATTTATTGATACGGTGAAAGCAATATGGAGAGAATATCAATCAGAAATTCAGGCAAGGAGTGTTTATTGTGGGTCACACAACAAGAAAGGAATTGGCAACTGCCCTGAGTCTATTCTCTGTCTGGGGGAGGGGGGGGCAGTGGAATCTTGGTTTATAGGTTGAGCACCAGGGTAGGATAGTGGGGAAATAGAGAATTGGCTGGTGAGGGTTGTGTGTTCTTCAGAGAAAACAAGAATCAGGTTAACTCAATAACAGGAAGGTAAGATAACAAACAAGGACCAGTTTCCAGGGATCCTGTAACATTTTCCTATCAGTTTCAAGCTGATAAGAAATGTGGCAAAAAAAAGAGTAGAATCACAATATTGAATCTTTTCATTGTATGTCTACTTATATATTTGCATTCTTTAATGACATAGAACACAATTTTGTCATCATCTTATAAATTTTTTCTAAAGTGTTATATTACGTATTTCCTCCTCTGATGCTATATTTATATATGATCATTTAATTTAACCTCAACAGTTACACTGAGTTAACACAGTTTATCTAGCATAATATTCTCATATCAACATTTGTAAAATTAAACCTCTCTACAAGGTATCTTTGCCATAGAATTTAACATTCACAGTTGCTGGGGTTCAGATGAGGACTAGGCCACTAGGATCTCAAGCAAGAACCCTCCATTTCACATAACATACAGGTATTTTCCAGTTCAATCCTTGATTGGTTCCTTACCTATATCTACTTCACATCCTGTTTTAAAGTCCTAGGAAGAGTGAAAATAGTTAATCGGTGTCCGATTGACTGGGGTTATTTGATTTGGGCAGTTAAATGGTTATGAATTCTGTATGTGGATGTTTTCACTTATTAGGTCATAACCTGGTCAAAATAAGAATTATATTTGACAAGTGCTGACATGGATGTGGAGAGAAAGGAACACTCTTACACTACTTGTGGGAATGCTGATTTAGCCACAGTGGAAAACTGTATGGAGAATCTGCAAATTACTGAAAGTGGAATTATCATTTGATCCAGCAGTCCTGCTTCTGGGAATCTACCCAAAGAAAACCAAAACACTAATTCAAAAAGACATCTTGGATGTTTATTGTATCACTATTTATAACGTCCAGGATATAGAAACCCAACTGCCCCCAAACTGATTGAATATGATGTGATATATGAAATATTATTCTGAAATCAAAACAAGTATGAATCATTTGTAATAACATGGATGGACCTAGAGGGAATCATACTAACAGAAATAAGTCAGAAAGAAAAAGACAGAAACCATATGGTCTCACCTATTTATGGAATATAGGAACAACAAAAGGTCAGGAAAAATTCAAAATACGCTAACAACAGAACTAGGGCAAGCAGCCAGAGAGAGGGAAGGAAGGGGGAAATCAGGGAAAGGAGGAGTACAAGAAGATCAAGATGAAGGTTCATGGGTGATAAGGTGGAGGATGAATGCAATAATGTAATGTATTAACATATATATATATATACACAATATATGTAAACAACAAAATGATTAATTTAAAAAAGAACTATTTTGTGTTAGAGGCATGCTAACTTTTTTTGTACCCAACGACCTTCAAAGTGGGGTGTGCTCAGCCCAAAAAGAGCACAAAATAAGCATTGTCATGCATAAAGTAAAATAGCTGACTTTTTTTTGTCTATGGAGATACACATATGTATGTACACATAATTATCATCTTTTAAAATATTTATATATATGAGATTATTTTCTAAATTTTATTAGAATTTATTATAAATGTAGAAATATAAAAATAAATTACATCTCATTTGTGATTTATTTCTTTGTTGGAATGAAAACTTGGAAACATAAGTGCTTATAATAACAAATAGTATAATATGACATTTGTATTTAATATATAATATATAAGTTTATATGATTTACTAGAGCAATTGATTTCCAATTACATGCAGTACTTTTTTCAAAAGTGAAGTGAATAAAGTAGAACACAATGTGGCAATAAAACAAATTAGTTACTAGTACACACTACACCATGCTGAACCTCAAATGGTCATTACACTTGTGAAAACTTCAGCCACGAAGGTTGAAAAATCATACCATTTAATTCATATAAAATCCCCATTTACTACATACCAACAGAGATAGACCTGGATGCCTAGAACTAGAGTTGTGGTGAAGAGTGACTGCCAATAACTATAACATTCCTTTTCTGAGATTTGAACAAAAGTTCCTGGAGACATATACAGATTTAGTCTGTAATCAGAGGTGATTTCTTGCATAGAGAATTCTTTCCCAGTTCCAATTTTCTATGTTTTCTCTAAAATCTTTGAAACCTGTTTAGGGTAACCCTCTTTTCCTATACATTTTACACCCAAATCAAATCATCATTTGGCAGCTATCAACATTCTGTATAGAAATTCTGAAGTCATATCTTGAAGTAAACTCACACATTTTTCAAATTAATTCTGGGGACAGTAGTATCAAATATACCACTATTATGTAAGAAGAACTGCTGTTTTCCATCCTCTACTGAATTTCCTCACTGCTCAGCTTCTAACTTCATTAACTATCCCCTTGCAGCTCTCTCTATTCTAAATTCAGTGTTTTTAGTCTTTTCTCTCAATGTTGGTACATTCTTTATTTCAGACTTAAATTGCATAAGAATTCTGCAACTTAATAGAGTAAAACAATTATAATTTTGTTGTTTTTGTTAATCATGTTGTTTTTGATAATCAGCCAAATCAGCTAGAATTGAGTAGATGTGTTACCTGGACAAAAGTTTTGTAAAATGCTTTCATTTATGTGGTTTGCACTTCACTCAGGATATAGTTGGACCTCTTGATATTTCAGAAACTTTCTATTTTTATGAGGTTTTATTTTTAGTGAACATTTTCTATACATAATCAATTGTTGCATTAAAAAATTCAACAAATTAGCTTTCAATTTAAATACTTTCCAATAAAACTAATTATGTCATAGAAAAATGAGAATATTTATCATTTTAATATATGTGATAAATATTTAAAATACTTGCCAGCATATCAAAAATACCAGTGTGTTCTAAGCTAATATATGTGGGCTTTGTACTGAGAACATTCGTCATGCTAATTGTTGCTTAGAAATTCTTTCTGAAGCTGATATGTTGAGCCCTCAGTCTACTCATAGCTGCTTTCATCTCGTGATTCCTCAGAGTGTAAATAATGGGGTTCAATAAGGGTGTGATAACAGAATAAAACACAGAAAGAAATTTGTCCACTGAAACGCCATTGAAAGGCCAAACATAAATGAAGATACAAGGTCCAAAGGAGAGTGTGACCACAGTAATATGAGCTGACAGTGTAGACAGAGCCTTGGAAAGGCCCCCAGAGGATCGGCGTCTGACAGTTACCAGAATGACAGTGTAGGAAATGAGCAAGAGTAGGAATGATAAGAAAGACAGCAGCCCACTGTCCGCAATTACCAACAACTCCAGAACATATGTCTCCGTGCAGGCGAGCTTTAGGACTATAGGAAGATCACAGAAAATATCATTTACTACATTGGGACCACAGAAGGGCAAGGTGACCATAAACACCATCTGGCTCATTGTGTGCACAAAGCCAACCACCCAGGATAGCAGCACAGAGCCCACGAGCACCCGGCGGTTCATGATGGTGGTGTAGTGCAGCGGTCTGCATATTGCAACGTACCGGTCCACAGCCATGACTATGAGAAGAGTCATCTCGCTACCCCCTAGAAAGTGGATTAAGAACATCTGAGCCATGCAACCCCAATAGGAAATAGTTTTTCTTTCCCTGAGAAAATTTGTGATCATATTAGGAATTGTGATTGTGGAAATAGACATATCAAAGAAGGAGAGATTCCCCAGGAGGAAGTACATGGGTGTAGAGTGCAAATGAGAGTCAAAGGTTACTGTGACCACAATGAGGAGGTTTCCTGCCACAATTGCTAAATAGGCCAGCAAAAATATGCAGAAAAATAAAATTTCCAGTTTCCAGTTTTCGGTGAGTCCTAACAACACAAACTCGGATATCATTGAGGTATTCATCATCTCCACCTAGTCTTCAGGAAGTCTTCCAAATGAAAGTAAACAAGAAAAACTGATAATTAAAACTGGTGGTTTGACAATAAGGAGTATAGAAAATAATATTTTAGTCTTATAGAAGGGGAGAAGATAGACATTTCTGAAAAAAAAATAAAAGCTAATTAATAAAAATGATGTACATTACTGATTTTTTTTAACCAGGAAATCTTAAAGCTGAGGAATTTACTGTAAAATTTTGTATATGTTATTTCCAGTCATATTGTGTTCACTTTTAACTTGTATTTACTCTTAGATTTAGTGTAGATGTTTCCCAGTTTTCTTTCTTCTATATTGTCTTCTTTCAGATGCAGCTCTTCCCCAACACTTGTTGTTTAGCTAGTATCAGAAAAAGAAAACTTAACCAAAAGTCCTGATTTGCATTCCAGTTTGAACTTCAGTATTCATCTGGGAAATATGCCCTTTCTGAATGTAAATTCTGTTTATATAAAATGAAAGAAAATCTCATTCACACCACGAGCACAGGTAAAAAGAAAATAGAATTTAAAAAAGAGGTTACTTCTAATTTAAGCCACATATACTACAAATGCAAAATTTACATTTGTGATGTATAAATTATATAGATAACCCCAATCTAAGACAAATGATGAAAAATATTTTTATAAATTTTTTAAATAATATTTGCTTTCCCTCTACTAGCAGCTTCATGTGAGGCTGGATGGGGGAGCTTGACTCTTTCATGCCCTTCCTAGAACCAAAGTTGAAATGTTTTTCTTTTCAGTTTCTTTGCTCTCTTGGGAGGAAGAAAGCTGTAAGATATCTAACACCATGTATATCTATCTTTATAAATGAAATCAGCTCCATGCATTTCTAGAAAAGCACTTCAAGTGTGTATGTGGAGATGTGTAATTGACAGTTCATTAGATGAGAAGTTATGTAGTTTCTATTAATCTTGAATTTGAAAATTTGATTTATTTCATGAAATTGTCAGTTCATGAATGAATTAAATAGCCCTTTGGTGACTGTCAATTATCACACACAAAATATTTGAAAACTAGAGGATATATTTGCTGCTAAAGTAGCAATTACAAATATATTGCTAAATCAAAATATTAATTCGGCTGTTTAATAGAAAAAGATGAACATTAAAAGTCTATAAGGCTTTTGTTCATATACCGAGCAAGTGTAAAATATTAAAATAATTGTTTTCAGTATATGGAAAAAGGCAAATGTGTTTAGAAAAATGGAAACTTTCTTCTTAGGTTGCAAAATTATAAAAAATTAACAACATATTGATCATATAATTAGATAATTGTATTTAAAAAAGTTATTTGACTTCAAGATGAAGTAAATAACACAAAAATAAACATTTTTAATATAACAACAATTATTGATTACCAGAAGGAAGGAAGAAGAGAATGCATAAATCATGACAAAGGGAAACAGGTGTGGTAAAGGATATCACTGAATATTAACAGGAAACTTAATTTGGATATCCACATCTTGCTCTCAGTGGTTCAGACTTCTGAAACTAATATAATATTATGATACACTGCTTCTTCTATTTAAAAAAAAATCATAGAGCTATAGAGTGGAAACTTTTTTACGATTTGAATTAATCACTAAGCATTTCATAGCTTTTTGTTTTGAAATACATACAGTACCAAAGGAAACATATAGGTAAATTAACATATAATAGAATTAGTCAATATTTTCCATTTTCTGAAGCTGAGTTTTTCTACATAGCTCAGATTTGCCAGAGACACTAAGTTTAACTAGGAAAGAACTAAATATTTCCATTATTTTACTATATTCTGCATCCTTTTTTCTTTATATTTCAAAGGTATGATATTACCTATGCCAGTCTTGTGGAAATTCAAGGTCAAACTATAAAATTACTCCCTTGGATCACAAATGTGAGTGACATTTATCAGTCAGACTGGTTAGTTTGAAGTTATCCTTCACTGTGATCTTCAAGATCAGAATATTATAGATTTTATTCAGTTATAGAATGTTTATAAAATATTTTCTCTTTCATTAAAGTGTATAATCACACCATTTTCTTAGCAAGTTATCAAAATCTACCAGTTCTAGTAAAGAGTAGCCTCTTCAAAGGTGTGCTGACACATCTTCAAGAAAATACATGGCAAACATTGCAAGTTAAAATAAAGTGACAATATGAATTTAAAGGTACATGGTAGAGTTTCCTATAGTTTAAAGCAAAGATCTATTGTCTTGTTACTTTAAATGGATCATGAATTCACCAAGTGTATGTCCTGGGAACTTTCTCCAACAAATGCTTTCTTGAAGCACTAACAATTGTTTTGGTTAGTGGAGGGTGACATACTTATAGTAAATGAATCAATCATGCATGTTGAACTTGAGGAAAATATAATTCTATTAGCCTCATTTCATGAACCTAAATATAAACAATTTGATGCTGAATTGATTCATTAACATAGTATTTGCAGAGCAAGAATTTTAATAAAATCCACATACTCTAAACTAGTTCTGAATATTCTCCTTGTACAATACTAGGGATAAAAGAGGAGGGAGGATGGAAATAGAGTAAGAGAGAGGTTCATATCATTTTTTAATGCCCTTGATGATTAGTAATTAGTAAACATGTTAGTTGAGTTTAGCAGTGAACCATTCCAAATTTGAAGCATTTTCTTAGTTCTTTATTCCTGTGTAGAATTTCTTGATGACCCAGAAGTATTAGGGGACTCTCATGGAGGTGACTAGTAAAACTTTTAAGGAATGCAATTAAGCAAGTACATATTAAAGGTCGTGTAGTAATACATGATTGCATGATCGTTCCTTTATGTAGATTTGCAATGAGTTACAATCCTCTTAAAAGGATGACAAGGACTTGAAGGTAGTAAATATATGAGAGTTGTGGTTCCACACGCTCTTGCAAAGTCCAGAGCAGTCATTGCTAGTAGATTTTTCACTTTTCAAACTGAGCTTCCAATTTTGTTTTTAAATATAGGTCTACACTGTCACTAGAGATTTTCAATTTCCATGAAAATAAACATTTTACAAATATTTCTGTTGAGGATATTTATGCTACAGTTCAATGTGACATTTGAAGACATGTCTGCAGGAGTGGAGAGTCTTTTAAATAATGGAATGGGAAACAGGAGTGCATATTGGATGGCCCAACCACATTTCCCAACTCAGTAAGGATGGGACACACAGAAGAAAGCTGAATGAGAGAAGAACATAACTAGGACCAAATTAAAACAGACTATATGTTATAATATAGGAGTGGAATAAGGGGGCACTTTATATGTTTGATAATCAATATACAGTGTTATATAAAAATGACATTTCAAAAGAGATGATCTCCAAGGGATGTGTGTAATTTTACTTTGAATTTGTTTTTGAAAAGCTTTTCACTTTCCATAAAGTCATTGTTAGTATATTTTCATAATTGAGGGTTATGCCACATAAGCGCTAACTACTCTTCTAACTGCTTCTCATTTATTATAACCTATCTTCCACGTAGAAATACAAATCTGTATTTGTCAAAGAGATTGTATATATTTAATCTATTGCTAATTAGACAAGCATATTGAAACTAGTTCCTCCCCTTTTAAGAACTCTGTAATGGCTTTGTGTTGCCAGTAAAAAAAGAATCCACTTTTCTTCTTTCGACCTTTCTACGAAAGTTAATCTTTTTATTCATCAAGATCCTTTAGTATCTTCAGTACCTTTGCTACCAACAGTTATTTAGTTCAGAATAACTGTGTACACTGCTCTTCACAGCTCAAATATCAAATTATTTAGCTTTATTAACATGTTGTTATAAATATCTCCTAGTGCACTGATCCTCTGAGGTTACCACTCTGTCTGGTTATTTGTCGGGTCAGATCTTAGGGACCAGGTCTGTATTATATCCATTACAAGGCTTGTGTTTTGGACAGTGTTTGGTTGCTAGTAAATGCTTTTAAAATGCTTCATGAATGATTGAGTTCAGTTAAAAGAATATTGTATATCCATGCTGCCCTGTATAGGAAGATATAACATCTTCAGGGTTGGTTTAATATTTACATTTCAGTTGCTATTGATTCTTGGATGTTATTTAAGCACTAAGTGATAATTTTGAAATGTTTAGTTTGAGGCTTGCAGTAACATTTACTAAGGATGATCAACTTATAATAGGGTGTTATACAGTGAAAAATGGTTCTTCAGCTCATTCAAATCAAAATATTTATGAAGTTTCCTTCTGGTTGATCAACATTATAGTGTTTAAGCAATTATTGGCATCACAGATATTTTTAGAAATAATAAAACACTAAGTACAGTATGTTATTTTACTGAATTTCCAGGTTTTTATCTATTAAGTCATGCAAGTGTATGACAACTTTTTGCATGATTTTCTGTCAGAAGTCATTCTGTTTGTGAATTTTAAGTATACATCATATTTATTTCCCTGTATTATAACACAAAGTTGTACTTAATGATGCCTGTTTAATTGTATATAAACTCTGTGCTATGAACATTTTTCATTAGGATATGAAATAAGCAATATCTTACTAATTCTGTGAAAGTTTTAGAACTCTTTTACTGACACTGATTTCATTTTAGCTCATTTAATTATTAAAGTTGTCAGTGATGGGAATGAGTTACAGGTATTATATTACTGTCTGAGATGAACTGGGTTAAGCTAAATGAAAATTTAAAAATACACTCACACACTGAGATGGAGTAGGTCTTTTATAGTCTAGAGAAGTTTCCTTATGTCAACTGCTCCCATGTTTGGCTGATGTTAGCTGTATATTTCAAGATTTGTATGAAGTATGTCACAGTTTTATCTTTTTCAGAGCTAGACTAGAGCAAATAGAGATTATGAAACCAGAAAATAATGTATATGTTGGGCATTCCTGGATACATTTTCAGCTCACTTTAAATTTTAATAAGACAGTATATCTAGTTACATATGCATATTTAATCATGTGACTTTTCCATATATGGAGAGAATATTTATCTAAGACACATTTAGATGAATGGTATAATGATTATAGTGGCATTATAATTAGGGTAACATAAAAGCTTCTTTGTCTTACAAGGTGGTACTGGTAAATGGACACTTGCCATAATTCTCATTCATTAATGAGAATATCAGACCCATTGTGTGCTCATTCTTAACTTGAGTTAACAATTTCACCTATAGCCCTGGGTTTCTCCATAACTCTTTTGGGTTTTCATCTGCATATAAATAAGTAGATTTGCAGATCCTAATCAAGAAAATATCCCTCAAAGTTTCTACAACTTAATCAGTCTATTTAAGAATTTGGGCATTTTTAGTCCTTAGTCATAGAAAATCAAGTATCTTGTATGTCCTTCTCCATAATTCTTAACAAATGTAATGATAGTATCAATATTTTGGGAGTGATGATCTTCTATGATTTTTCGGAGGTAGGAATTAGGCATTTTATTCTTGCAGTTCCACTAAGAAAATATTTGAAAATAATTACACACTTAAAAGCAACATAGTAGCTTTCTCTATATCATGCATTAATTCAAATAATTAAAGAGTTCAGTGTGATCAGTATGCCCAAAAGTTTAAACATACCTGATTCCTTTTCTCTATGAATGAACTACTTGACTTGGATTCTGGACTAACCCTCATCGATAACATTGTTTTTGTTTATTTTCCAGTCTGATAAAACAAATTTGTTCCAGTTTATTTTTCTCTTTTCAGCTCTTCCTCAGGTGTTTTTATTTGAGTTTTTTCATTATGGGTATATTTAGCATTGTAAAAGAAAAATGTATGAGTGATGTATTTGCAATCACAGCAACATTTTAGAATTATTTGACCTACCTACCAGTTTCCACTTGGACCTGAGAAGTAACATCAATGTGCAATCCTGGATGCTCAACCTCCATCGTCTAGTGAGCTTATTTTCTGCTCTGCACTTCAAAAGACAACAGTATATATAGATATCCCTTGATAGGTGATATTAAGAAGGAAAATCATTTCATTGATATTAGATTCCCCCAGAGACTGGCAGTGAGAAAGTAATTTGGTTTGCTAAAATGGACTTTTAAGGTCTATTTTAAAATAATAGATGATTTTTGTTTATTAAGTGACAGTACTTAAAACAATCAAAAATACTCAAGAAATGTGGAAAAATGTCACAAGAGGTAAATTAAGCATTTTTTGCATATTTAGTCTGTGGTCATAGTTTATATTCCACAATGAACATTTTTAATTATCTTCAGAGAAAATATAAATATTGGAGACCATTTAATTCCTAAATTTTATTAAACTTGATTTTTTTCAATATTAAACTCTAATTTGCATGGATATCATTGATATGATGAGATAATGTTTTTCATCACTGTTACTGCTTATTAAACTTTGTACTGTCCTTTATCACTTAAATTTACAGAGAAACAAGACTCTACTTTGGATTTTTTTTTAAATTATAGTTTTTAAAGCAATTTTGGTTCTCATTAATGTTTAGCAGTGGTATTCTGCTATAATCCTTGCTACTGGAAACTAATGGTTTAGCTTTTTTCAGATGTCATCTAGTAGAAAACCTACATGTATAATATTTTAACTCAAAAACATTTACTAAAATCACTTTGATGTTTTTATGGTTTGATAATTCATTTTAACACTTAATGAAATTTCATTGTCTGGTATACCAAGGTTATCTACACATTTACTAAAAGATCTCTTGATTCCTTCAAAGTTGAAGCTTTCTGAAAAAAGATTATATAGACATGATGGTGGTAAATAGATAATAAGAAACCATAATCATCCCTTATGGGTATAACAGTCATTGATAGCAAATTGATCACTCTTTCTGAGAAGCAGATTTTATAAATGGTATCTCTGAGTACAGGTGTCCCTCTGTATAAGTACTGAGGTCTTCTTTGGGTAGATTCCCAGAAGAGCGACTGCTGGGTCATATGGTAGTTCCATTTTCATTAATTTGATGGTTCTCCACACTGATTTCTGTAGTGGCTGACCAGTTTACATTCCCACCAAGAGTGTTCCTTTCTCTCAGTATGCATGTCAACACTTGTTGTTTTGGTTTTTTTTTTTTTTTTTTGGTTTTAAAAACATGGAAACAACACAAATATCCCAAAACAGATGAATGGATGAAAAAAGATGTGGTACATATACACAATGGAATATTGCTCATCAATTAAAAATTACAAACTTGATGAATTTGTGATAACATGGATGTACCTAAAAGAAATCATATTAGCAGAAACAAATCAGAAAGATAGAATCAAACTGGTTTCACTAATATATGGGATTAGGAAAAACAAACAAAAGACTAGGAGGAAAAGTCAAATTAAGCTAACAACCAAACTAAACTACATTACTGGGCCGGGGGGGGGGGGGGGGGGTGATTGGGAGCAGTCAGGGAGTGAAAGTGGTGAGTCAACCCTTGGAATACAAAGATGTGAAATATATATATAAATAAATTATTAAAAAAGTAAATAAATTAATAAAAATGGTATCTCATGCTCCTTCTTGTAATCTGTGAGAATTTTCTTGCTAAGTAGAAAGTTAAAAATATTTTCTACTAAGAAATTTATACTAGTTCTAGTGTTGTATGATTTGTAAGAGAAAGCTTGAGGAGGAGAATATTTTTAAATGCCATTTCTAGAAAGATAATATATGCACAGAATAGGATCACCAATATGATTACCCAACTTAGTTGGTGTTTGGAATATGTAGAATTTTCCTTAGTAAAGCCGAAATTTTAGTAACATAAATTCTGTTGCTTCTACCCATATGTCTGTTTTTGAGTGGTGTCCTGCAGTAGTAAGTGCATGGGTGTTGACCCACCAGTCAAGCCATTGCTTTGCCCCTTCAGGTTTCCTTGGTTTCAGTAAATGATGTGAGGTAATTTTCCATCATTATCTTTGAATAATGTTTGGTTCCACTTAAAGTTTGTCATATTTTCCTTATTACAATTATAATATTATAATTATATTTCAGTAATTTTCCAGATCAATTATGTTCTTTTTCTTGTCTACTCATTGTCTCTAGACCATTTTCACAACTTTTTAGTCTGATAGATTTATTTTCTAAAACTCACTGGTATTTTTTTCAAACATTCTTGTCCGAATTTATTGATATGATGAAAGCAATTTGGAGGGAATATCAATCAGAAGTTCAAGCAAGGAGTGTTTATTGTGGGTCACACAACAGAAAAGGAGTGGCAACTACCCTGAGCCCACTCTCTGTCTGGGGAGCGTAGAGCTTTGGTTTTATAGGTTGAGCACCAGGGTAAGGTAGAGGGAAAATAGGGAATTGGCCTGTGAGGGTTGTGTGTTTTTCAGAGCAAACAAGAACCAGGTTAACTTAATAGCAAGAAGGTAAGATAACAAACAAGGATCAGTTTCCAGGGATCCTGTAGCATTTTCCTATCAGTTTCAAGCTGATAAAAATGTGGTTAAAAAAAAAGAGTGGAATCACAATATTGAATCTTTTCATCATATATATTTATATATTTACATTCTTTAATGACATAAAACACAATTTTGACACCTTCTTTTAACATTTTTCTAAAGTGTAACGTTGCATATTTCCTTCTTTGGTGCTATATTTATATGACCATTTAATTTAGCTTCAACAGTTACCCTGAGTTAATCCAATTTATCTAGGATAGTATCCTACCTCAATATTTGTAAACTTACGCCAATCTGCAAGGTCTCTTTGCCATCAAAGGTAACATTCACAGGTGCACATAACACAATTTATGGCATACAACAAAATTTTGTTATCTTGTTTATATTAATACGGTTTTTGAAACATTTTTTCTTAGTGTAATTTTGCATATTTCCTACTTTGATGCTGTATTTATATGATCTTTCATTTTAATGTAGTTGAAATTGGTAGTGTTTCCTGCAAATATTATGCTGCATATTTAATATTATTTTGCAAAAATCTCATTTCTAATTTTTTCTCCACCTGAATCTCTTGTTAGTCATAAAATGACCGTATATATTATTAATTATTGTTTTCTATCACTTTCTTGTGCCTAGTTTCATTAGCTAGAATTTTTGAAAATTATTTAATAATAATGATTACAACTGAATATAGCAGAAATCATTAGTTGCCCAGTCATGATTGTTCCTTTCTTGAAAATGAAACCTCTTCTGAGGGATCAGGTGCTTGTGTACTTCCAGAGGGACTCTAGCCCTATAAAAAAAAAAATCTGTATATCATAAACCTAAGTCAGAGTTTCTCTATTTCTCTTACTAATGACTAGTTTAAAAATGAGCATGGGCCATATAACAGAAATGCTGGGTTCTGTTGAGTAACATCTCCCAGTTGGGATCTTCTGAGAAGCCTTCTTCACTAGTGACAGATACCTGAATTAATTGGAGATACACTATAGCCTCCCCTACAATTACAAGCAAAAAATCATGGAAACAAACAATATTATAGATAACTTGGTGAAAATTTGTTACAATAGTTGACTCATTAGAGACTTATGTCCTTTGTCTCTCTCCAACCTTTTCCCATTCTAATTTTGGTGCTACTTTTTAGGCCAATAGTTAAATAATATAAACATTATAGCTAAATAATCATAGTTAATTGCTCTAAAATTTTAAAATAGAAGAAATTTAATTGGTTCATCAAGTTACAAAGTGAAAGTCATTGAGAAACTAACAGAACATTTCCAGGGAAAGAAAAAGGAGCCTCAGCTAGAAGATACTACCATATCTAAGCTGTCGGGCAAGAGAGGACATGATTTATCAAGACCCAAAGGTTTGGTCATGTAATCATATCCTGCTTCTCCCTTAACAACTTACCAGATATGTAGAGGCTTCATCCAATGATATCTCACTATCTAACAATACAATGTGGTTTAATTAGGATAAAACCAAGGTTTTGGTAGGACAGTATGTCTTATTGGATATTTCAAATCTGAATCTGTTCCCAGACTCATGTTGGTTGTGGGTCAAAGTAAGTTCCGTGTAACTGAAGAATGATTTCTGTCTCCTTGCTGATTTTCAGTCAGGGGCCATTCTAATTTTCCAGATATTGCATGCATTTCATGTTCACTATCTTTTCCTTTTCCAGTCCATCAACACTAAATAGAGACCGCTAGTTAAATATGCAGGATTTTCCCTGTAGATATGAGCTCAGCACTACTAATATCATTATACTGGCTAAAGTTACATTATCCAGGATATCCTCATCTCAACATTTGTAAACTAAAACACCTCTACAAAGTGTCTTTGCATAGAAGGTAACTTTAACAGGTGCTGTAATTAGGCTGAGGACTCCTTTGAGGGAATGCTATTCTGCTTGTAACAGTTAATACACAAAACTTGGAAGTATGATGTTTCTTTCCCTGGGAAAGCCAGAGATATGAAGTGATAGACATTATAGGGTGAGCCTTGGAAATAATACAGCTATGCTCTAAACTGTGTGTATGTGTCTGAATGTGTGTGCAAGTGCACATACATACCCTTTTTTTCCCTTCCTATCTCCCACCTTTCATTAATTTAACAGTGACATCCATTTACTTGCATTTGGAAGTCAGGTGACATAGAGACCTAGAAATTCAGTCTTAATGGCTTAGAACTCCTTATAGAGAAAATTTGAAAAGTAAAAGAATGAATTGAAAGAAAAATAAGCCCATAATGGTATGCATTCATTGATTATTACTTATCTCTGAAATAGAGATGTGGTTCTGTGAAATCACTGCTATATGTGGAAGTGTAAGAAAAAGAGCAAACAGAGAAAGGTTGGACTCCATGTGGTTTTGTGACACTCCTGTACCACAGATATCTAAGATACTATGGATTCTTTATACTAGAGGAGAAACCTTAATATACACTATAGTATATAGTGTATATATTCTATATGCTACACTATAGTAACAGCTGATTACTATCATACTAGCAAATACATATATGATTCTAGCCAAGAATAAATGAAATCCAGTTATTTGAAGGCAAATTGAGAAATTTTCAATATTCTTTGAACAGGAAATAAAAAAATAACATTTTATTTTCCAGCATTATGTAACAGTGAAGTATCCAATGTGAAGACAAGAACCTCAACATTAGACTGTTTAAGAATTTCAGGAAAATACTTTCACCAGTAGATGTGGTAATATTTCTAATCTTGTGAAGTTATAGTTGCTGTTCAATAACTTTCCATGATCCTCAAAAGAAAGAAAAGTTGCTGCCTACTTTTAAAGAGTAATTTAACTTGTTCATCAAGACAGAGGTAGCACTATCACTATATAATGGTTAGGTAGAGTCAAAGAATATATAAGAAAAAGATTCACAGTGAAATATGAAATCAAATTATTCTAGCTGAAAGATTTGCATTGGGTAGCAACATTATTTACAAATATGATGTTAATTGAAAACAATAGAAGATACATAAGATACATCATTAGAACTATGAAATAAAACAGTGAATTAAAGACATTTATTATATAAATCTCTTTAATAAATAAATGATTACACAAAGCAAAACTAATGATATATAGTGTGTAATGCATTACCTCAGTAGATAATAGATGTTAAAAATAGAACAGTACAACACCAGGACTGAGAAAGATAAATTGAAGTTTATCATTGTAACTTTCTTATGTGATGTGTGAATAGATAAGATATTGAAATCCACCTGTAATTAATTAAAATGTATGAAATGCATTTTTACTGCAAAAACAACCATGAAAAACCAGAAGAAAAAAGAGAGAGCTAAGACCAAGATATTAACATGAATAAACTGAATGAATAATAAATATAAAATAATTATAACAATCAGAATCAAAAAAAAGCAAAAAAAAAATTGAAAAGGATGGCAGATTTGCCTAATCCTGACATCATCCTTAACTTTATAAATGCAGTAGATTGGCATCTGCAGTGAGCAGTTGCACTGGGAGATCATTGAGGACTTCATGATGATTGCTTTCTCCTCAGAAAGGAGACAGAAACCACTCAAAGTGTAGGCAGCCTAAGACATAATCCTCCCCATAATGTTACAGAGGCACTGGGAGTGACATCCACTAGAGTCAAGTTGTTGCAACTAGGCATGTACACAGCTTCCCAGAATGTCTACAGTGGGGGTATGGAGGTAATGGCATATAGGACAGCTACCAGCTAGCTTGATAATCAAAGAGACACCAAGCCCTTCCCTCCTAGTCTTGACAGGTTACTGAGCAGCCTGACATAGTAGTAACTTCCTGCAATGTCCCCATCTGTCCCACCCCTGCTGCCATGCTATTCAAACCAGAGTGTTCTAGTTTTCTGTAACCAAATAGGGACTGAGGCACCAATAGCAATCCTTATTATATTCAGGATGATGGATTTTTGAATAAATATAATTTATCTTTCTAAAACTTATAAAACAACCATTGAAATACTACAAAGTTCTCCAAAACATTAAAATATAAAGTAGATAATTTTATGATAGTTTCTCTAGACAATAATAGCTTCTTTTTTCTCCATTTATCAAATTAAGAAAAATTAATTAGGTCTCTGTATGTCAATAAAGAATAGTTAGCATTATAGTATTTCCTACCTAATCATATTTGCCTATGTATAGTCCTTTATTGAGAATCTTGAGAAATTTATTTTTAATCAAATTGGAAACATTAAGAATTCAGTCTTTTGGTTAATGGCTACCTGTTGAGATTGTATAAATTGAATTTACCATCACCTTAAATACAAAACATCATCCTTACCAACCATTCCAATTTCAATTCCTGCTAATTTCATATTCATTTTGCTTTAGCTGTGCTATTCCTCTTTATGAAGTGAAGGAAACACATGAGATCTTTTGAGTCCTTGTATAGTTATCCTCTCTGCTGAGAATTTTCTGTACCAGGTAATTACATAGTTGATTCATTTGAGTCATACAGATATCAATGAATTACCAGAAAATAACTATAACCTCCTCTGTCAAGTCCTATTATAGTATTTTTATTTCAGTGAATATTTCTTTCAGATATAATGGCTATAATTTTAAAGTTTATTAATATAAACTGTCTTTATTCATTGGAATATAGCCCCAGGGGACCTGGAATCTTATCTGTCTCCTATCTTAAATCTTTCTTGTCTCAAGGTATATGAATATTTTGAAGAATGCCTGAAAATTGGAAGTACTTGTAAATATAGTATTTGCTAAACAACTGACTGATGCAGTGCATTACTGATTTAATTAAGTTGAACTGAACTTTCTCCCATATTGCTTTTCTCATCCTTCTTTTCAATTCAGCAAGCCATATGCTTACTTAACAATTTCCTCATGGAAGTTTTCACCTCCTGGTTGCGAAGGGTGTAAATCACAGGATTCAGCAAAGGAAAGATGACTGTGTGGAAGAGAGAAACCACTTTGTCTGCTGGGAAGGCCCTGAAGGGGCGTGTGTAGATGAAGATGGCAGGTCCAAACATGAGAAACACAATGATGATGTGTGTGGTGCATGTGGAGATGGCCTTGCTCTTCCCCTCAGAGGAGGACCCACACACACGGCAGAGGATGACCGCATAGGAAGCCAGAAGCCCCAGGAAGCACAAAAGGGTGAGGAGACCACTGTTGGAGACCATCAGGAGCTCCACCACAAAGGTGTCTGTGCAGGCCAGCTTGATGACCTGGGGCACATCACAGAAGAAGTTATCCAGCTGGTTTGGGCCACAGAAGGGCAAGTGGAGAATAATGGCCACTTGTACAATGGAGTGAGCAAAGCCCCCAAGCCACAAAGCCACCAACAAAACATAGCAGGCTCTAGG
Source organism: Uropsilus gracilis (assembly GCA_004024945.1). Classification (NCBI taxonomy): domain Eukaryota; kingdom Metazoa; phylum Chordata; class Mammalia; order Eulipotyphla; family Talpidae; genus Uropsilus; species Uropsilus gracilis. The sequence continues at coordinate 19,530 of PVHY01006793.1, read as the reverse complement.
GCTCATGACAGTAGAATAGTGTAAAGGCCGACAGATGGCGATATAGCGATCAAAGGCCATCACAACAAGAAGGAACATCTCCCCAGCTCCAAGGAAATGCAAGAAAAAGAGTTGAGTGATGCAGCCTCTATAAGAGATGATCTTCTTCTCGGAGAGGAAGTCCACCAGCATTCTGGGAGCAACAATAAAGGAGTAGGATGCATCCAGGAAGGCCAAATTGCCCAGAAAGAAGTAGAGGGGGGCTGAGAGGCCAGGATCTGACCTGATGGTGATGATAATGAGGACATTTCCAGGGAGGATTATGAGATAGAAAATTGAAACCAGCACAAAGACTAGGAGTTCAATATCTTGTGACTGGGTGAGACCAAGGAGGATGAATTCTGTCACAAATGTGCTGTTCTTGCTCCCCATTACTCTTCCGTCTACAGAATAACAATGAACAAAATAGTATCTGTTCATACCACCCTTTCATCTAATCCAGTGCATGCTATCTAAAAAAAAAAATTGCCACACTAAACATTTTCTGAGCTGAAAATAAGTTATTCTCCATTATTCTATGTTTTGAATTAGACCTTTTAGCCTCCATTTCCTTTCCCTCTTCTAGTCACACTGCCATTCACATGTAACCATGGTTTTCTAAACAGAGGTGCTCCTCAAGTGCTCAGGGCTTCTTTCACAAGATTGGAAATATTCTGATTAAAACAAGAGTTAGTCAATGTTGAGGCTGACAAACTTTGTTGTTGTTTTCCCCCCCGTATTTTGTTTATTATTAGTGGCAGTGCATTTTGCCTAAAGTCATAATAGTTGATGGGTTTTACTCCCTTCTCTTCACCCACCCAGAACAAAATGCTTATGCAGATGCTTCTCTTCATCAGTTTCTATGAAATCCTGAACTCCTGATTAGTAGTATATGTTTTACACTTTACTAGTTCCAGTCACATTGTTCTCTTTTGTTTACCTTTGTATACTCTTACTCCAAACAGGTCACCAGAATGTTAAGCAAGAATCATACATTTCACCTAATTTATAGTTATTCCTTTAGTCCAATCTGTTTGAGTCCTAATCTTACATGTAACCCCTACTATGTTCTTAAATCCTGATCAATACTAATCCCTTTACTTGCACACCTTATATTTGACAACTTCTTCTGTATATCCCATTATGGTAGTCATATGTTATCATCACTAAAAGTAATCTTGCATAAGAAAAGCTAATAAAATATTTAATACACTATAGCATCTCAGGTAATAAATTCAAAACATACTAGAGCTGGAGTTGAACTTATAGAGCATATAATCTTAATGCTATAATCATTTGAAAGCTGGGAAAATAAAGTGACCATGGTCCGGATTCTTAAATTTACAATGAATTCTATTATTTGTTCTCATTAACAAGACTTAGGCAAAAAGGTATGCATTACTCTTGTTCAAATAACAAGATTTAGACAAAAATGTATGCATTACTCTGTTCAAATAGGAAATAATTTATTAGTTTCTCATTGACTGGTATTACTTCATTTGGAAAGCTAAATGGTTATGATATTTTGTATATAAATATTGCTAATTTTCAGGTCATAAGCTGATCTATGTAAGAATTATATTTGTGTTGGAGACATTCTAAATTAACACTTTTACAATGGTCTCCAAAGTGGGGTGTGCACACCCCAACAGAGCACAAAATAAGTATTGACATGCTTAAAATAAAATGTTGACCTTTTTTGGTCTATGTAGATATACATACGTGTATGTATTATATATATAGTCATCTTTTAAGATGTTTATGTTTCAGATTGTTATCTAATTTTCATTTTATTATAAATATGTAAATATAAAATATAATATTTCATATTGTGATATCCATGCTTGCTGGAATGAAAGCTTTTAAATATAAGTGCTAATTATTACAAATAATATAATAAAATGTGACATATTTAATATATGCTATATTAAATGTTCTGTATTAAATTGTATATAATAATTTATATTTATATATTTGATTTTAAATTTATACATCATTGATTTTCAATTACATGCAATACTTTTTTCCCCAAAAATATAGTTCATACGGTAGAATACAACAGCAATAAAAGGAATAAGGTACTGTTACAGGTTACAACATGGTTGAACCTAAAATGTCGTTATATATAGGGAAGGATCCAGTCACAAAGGTTGAAACATTTTACCTTAATTTCATATAAAATTCCCAAATATAGAAACAGAAGTAAAACAGTGGTTGCCTAGCACTAGGGTTAGAGTGAGGCATGAGTCCCAATGACTATAATATTTCTTTTACAAACAATGAAAATGGTCTAAAATTTTATCAGGATAACATATACTTTGCAAAAACATATAAAATTATGAAATATTCAGTTAAATGGTAAATTTTACAATGTGTTCGATTATATCTTTAAAAATATCTAAATTCTATTAAATGTGGTAGGTAAACCAAAAGGAAAATATTCCCAATTGAAATTTGACAGAGAAATTATTAGTAGCAGCTGTAGTGAAAGGAGCTAGGAAGAGTGAAAAGAGGAAAATAATTAAAAAAAATCAATTTTGGGAAATCCATAGAAAGAATTCATGGGAAATCTAAGCGTTATGCTGGCGTTTGGGGCATAACTTTGAGGAAACAAAATTAAATGTGCTCTGTGTGATTATTAGTAAGTAGCATTTGTAACTAGCTTTTATTTAAAAGGAATTTATGAAACAGGGCATATATTTGCGCATACAAATACTTATTCATTTATAAACACATACATAAATCGTAAGCTTATTGAAACAAAAATCTTTAACCTTTGATGCCCTCAAAATTAGTTTATGGGTTCCCTTCCTCTTGGACACCTGCTGGCCTCCCGTTTACTTCTCACTCTTAGTAGAGTTGGTGATTAGCGCCCTCTACCTAAACTCACACTTGTCATCCAGTTGTTCACAGTTTGCTTTTTCTTTTGACTGTTGATTCCAAAACACAGGAAGAATTCTGAGAACTAGTCACTTCCATTCTTCCTTTGCGATAATTTTGTTACTTACAGCTCTATTCCTTACTTGGTATGACAGCTCCAATTCCATACCTACAATACCTTTTTTTTCAGTTTCCTCCTCCCATTTTCATTGATGCGTCTTCTGTTTCCGTGATTCTCAATTTGCACTCACCACAGAGATTGCGGTCAGATGTGCATCAGATGGACACCCCCCTGTATAAAGTGAGTTCATAAAAACAAGCAAACAAACACACACACAAACAAAACAAACAAAAACAATGGATGTGACAGAAACAAACTTTTCATTCTGATTAGACAAGACAAAGAAGTATGGCCGGTGCTGTAGGCTGATATAGAAACCTGAGTGCTTTCAGCTTCTCTAACTACCTTGCTATGATACAAAATACATGTGGCACTGAAGACAGCGCCCACACCCCTTCCATCTTCCTCATATACATACACACAGAATGTCAGGCTCAGGGAGCCCAGATGGCAGCTGCTTCAGGACTAATTCCCTGAGTTGCCTGTTGTGCGTGAAATCACCATCCCTGCACCAGACTCCTTGGTCTTTGCCCACATCCTTCCTCTTGCTTCTTTCTGATTTTTGTAGTTTTCTATCTCCCCCTTCCAGTGCTGACCTCACACACCTATTGTCTCAATCACTTTTCTTACATTTGTTTAGCTACTTATATTCTTTTACTTTTGTATTTATTCTTTTCTTATTTCTCTTCATACGATATGTGCCTTGCTTTCTCTTCCTCATTATTTCTCTTTCCTTTTTTCTTCTTTGCTCACATTTTCTTGGTCATCAATCTTTTTCACTTAGTTCTCTACATTTCCTACTTTATTATATTCCATGGTTGCCTTTCCATTAATTCTGAGGTAATAAATTATTTTTCTCATTCCATGGTAGAGAACATTTGGGTGCTTCCTGGATGCGCTGTACCATTGTTTTTTTCTTTCTTTCTTTTTAGTTAAAATTTCTGAACTTAGTCCTGAACTTTTTCTCCTGAATATTGTCCTCTGAAATTTGCATTCTCAGAAACTCGTTAGCTACTTTACATTCTTTCACATATTTTGTCCATTTCTAATTAGGTCTACTAAATAAAAGGGAAATTATCTCTGTGCTCTGATATAAATTCTCTCTTGTGCCACTAATGTCAATATGACTAAATTTAGTGAAAGTGTTGAAATGATCTCAGATTTCAATGCTGTATTGCTTCTATGCTTTATTATTAATATATACTATTTTCTATTTTTCAGTTTTTAAAACTGTAGATCAGACTAAAGAAGAGAAATTAAATGCTTATTTTTATTCAATATTATTAAATAATATATACAGCTTTAATAACTTCACACAGACAATACTTAGCAATTTAATGGAATATTTCTGTTAAAAGATAGAAACTTCTATAATCGCTTATTTTAGGTTTTTAGCCAGTATGTCATAGGACATGTACGTTATAGGACATGCATAGCAGACATGATTGCTATAAGAAGAGTCCTGATTTATGAATAATTCTATCTTCATCAAGTTACAAATTCTACAACATGGTAAATTTGTAACCTCAGCCAACCATTCAGTCTTTGAAGAGATGAGCTTTCCTAATCTATAAAGAAGTAACAAATCCACTTTTCTTTTTCAAAAAGGTAAATATGAAGATAAATATGAAGAGTCAGATTATTAGTAGCCATTTCATGTCTACTTTAAAACAGGAAAAAAATTAATTGAACAAATTCTAGTAAAAAAAATGATAAGTGGACTTTGTTTGTAGTTCTTCTGTCACTGACCTGGAGATAATCTCAAGGGCACCGCTGACTGCTTAAATCTGAGACAATCTAAAGGAAAGGATTTGTGCAGATTCAAGGAAGTGGCCACATGAAAGTTTTCTTACCTAATTCAATCAAGGTTTATCAGAAAAGTTTTGATTGTTTTGAGATCTCTAACTCTGACCTCTACCTTTCTATATGGTCCTATGCAGGAAAAACTAATGTCAGTTAAGTGCAAGAGGCAAGAGCTTTGCAAATTTATGGACCCTGAAGTTTGTCTTTGGAATTCAATCTGTTCCTTGTAACAATATTCCTATCCACCTTTTTCTTTGATTTAGGGTAGGGTGGTAAAGCAGTCATTTGTATAGTTCCCAAGTTTAAATCCAGATCACACTTCTTCAATGCACTTCAATTTTTTTGCAATAATAAAATTTAGAATATTAGTCACTTTAAAATAATACTGAGTATTAAATTTGGCAGGAGGTTATTCGATAGAAAGACCAGAAAGTGCTATATGTATGAATTTATATCTCACTAAAATTACCTCTCACTATTTCTTAGGATTATTCTTTTCTCATGCACTTAGAGGCAGTAGATATTCTAGATGAATGGTCTGGTTCTGTTTTTCTTCCTTTCAATTTCTTTTAAATATGAAGAGTAACCAAAATTTCACCTCACCAAGGCTAGCTGCTACTTTCAAACAACCGTCCTCTTCCTTCTGATAAAAAGATATAAACTAATGATTCCAGGTTTTTTCTTAAATACATAGTCTCATGGTAGAACATCATAATGTCTGAAACTTACTCTACTACTTTGTGATGCAACAGAGAATTTGCTTTGGGGTTTACACAGCTTCATTTAGCCTATAGGGTACTTCCAATGGGAATTATTAATTATCAACTAGAATTAGAAAAAGACAAGAACATTTTACGATTAAATATCTAAAACATGTGCTAGCAAGACCCCACTGTGTCATGTTCAGATTTTTATTTTCATTTTTTGTACATTTTATCTCTGACGGTGATAAAGAAATGGCACATATTTTTTTTACGCATATGAGCATTTGACAGTAGGAAGTCCTCAGAGGTTATTGCATATCTTATAATTCATATAAGGGATGAGAAAATATTGATGTTTAATAAAATGTAAGTAACAAAGCAATTATGTTATTTAATACTAGTTGTATCAATATTTGTATATTTGTGATGCAATGCAGAGAAGTAATGATAGAATCTATTATGCTGAACTATTTTTCAGGAATAATTCTCCTTAAAAATGAATCATTTATAATTTCTCAGCCTAGTCATTCTAAGAATGTGATCTCTCAAAAGAATTAATCTATATTTATTTTACTGTTTAGACATGTATTTCCTGGTGCAACTATATAAAAATGAATATCCTCATTTTTTTTCAATTAAAGAATATTCCATTGAAAAAAATTATTTGATCATACAAAAAGTTAGCTTTGTTTTTTCCCTTAAGAAGATGCAATAAATCTGATTTTCTTTAAAATATTAAAGTTAAATAATAAACTTTACTTTTACAAGAGAAATATATAGTCAAGTATACTTTCATAGGAATTTATGTTCAAATAAGCCATAAATACAGTGTAAGATGTTGGAAAATGAAGGAGTCAAAAGAGGAGAAAATGCTGTTTGAAGTATTACCTGATATTATCTGTGCTAAAAATAAATATTTTCAAAAAATGTAATTTTGTTTTATGAAAATTTATCTATTGGATAAATTCCTTGGAAGACATAAAACTAGAAATACAGTTTGAAAAGACGGAAGATCAGAAGCAAAAATAAAAAAGTCATCTTATATCGGGTCAAAAGGGGCAAAAACTGCCAACCAACAAGTCATAGAAAACAAACGGCACCTTTTAAAATGTGGCTTCTGCTGTCTAACTTTCTTATCAGATCCACACCACTTGCATGCACAACAGTAGCCAAAGTCACAAAGTCAGTTATCTTACTCCAGTCACCATTTTCAGTCCCAAAGCTCTCAAAGACACATGTCTAAGATGGTACCCTTTTGCCACTCCAAAACTGAGACAAGCACTCTGCAAATGTTCAGTCTTTCTCTGGTGTCTTCTCTTTGCTTCTTCTCCAGTGTTCCAAGTTGTTCTGCTTCTCCAAGACTCTTTAAATTGTTTCAACAATTGCTGGTGCACAAATCGGCTTTCCAAATCCCTGGCCATCTCCAGGTATCAGTTCACTGTGTCAACTTGCTGCAGTGTCACACTCTCCATACTGGCCACTCTTCTGCCAGCCACCATGGTTCCTTGCCACTTCCAGCTCATTCTTCCAGGGGCTTCACCTGGCCAGGCCGTGTAGGCCTGTTCTCTCAGTCTGCTATTCTTGTTTCCTTCTTTTTTCTTCTTGATCCTCCCTTTTATATGCCCTCTCTTCCCACTGCCCATTTTCTTTCACAGATATTTCAGACTCTGCCCACCAGGTGATTTTGGTGCCAAGACAATGTTTAACTGTGTCACTACCCTGTATCAATCTCTGGAAACAATGGGAGAAAAGATGAACAGACAAAAATTCATGTACTGGAAGATGCATGTACCACAAAACCCTATAATATACATAGAGGAGATTGCAGGGATGAGAAGATGAGAAAAGAGAGGGGAGGTGAAAAAGAGAGATCTTTGAAAATAGTTTTTTGCTTTAGTTTGTTTTCTTTTTGGATTTATGTGCTCACAGACTTTCCAGGGATCAATCTGATTTCTCAGATTTCTCACTGTGCTTCAGAAGTAAGTAAAAGAAATATTGAGATCTTAACTAGTCCATAGTAAGTCTCTCTGCTGAGAAAGTTTTTATCTGATGCAATATTATAGCATTAAAAAGAAAAATATGAGCATGTGTATGTGTTTGTGTGTGTGAGAGAGACAGAGAGAACCTGTATCTTAAATTAACCAAACTGTTTCACTAAACAAGACATCCCATAATGATTGCAGTCATGTCTCTGCCCATGACAGATGCTTCTTGGGAACACGTCATAAACTTCCACATGTGTTTCTCCATAAAAATATAAGAAACATCTATTTATAGGAAGTTTGATTGTCTATCATTAGGAAGACTTATTGTATAGGTTCCAGCAATTCAGCACTGATTTGCAAAGTATTAGATATGAGGTATGTTTTGTCTTCAGGGTTTTAATATTTTGTTAGAATCTGTCAATAAAACAAAGAAAAAAGGTAATAAAAGAATAAAATGTTAGCGAATGTATGGAGTTAAACAGAGTACTACATTAGAGTGAGTTTTAGAAAATTCCTTTCTGAGAAAATGAAGCTTATCCTTAGGTCTGAATAACTAAATAAATATAACTCTGGGATATATAGGGGAAGGATGGTTCAGACAACAGGATCAAGAACAAAGATCACGAAGGAGGCATGGGCTGGTAATATAACAGAATTCTAATTCTGGAACATTTTCTATTTCAAACACTTAATTTGCATAAAAACCTCAAACATTTATATATTAAAACAACTACAATTTTGCTATTGTTATTAATCATAATTCTATTTCCTTCACACATGTATAGATCTTCTCTATCTGGTGTTGATTTTGTTACCTGGACACAAATTTTGTAAGATAGCTTCACTCACATGTTTTGCCATCCAGCTAGGGTATAATTGAACTTCTCACTTGGTGTTTCAGAAACTGTCTTTCATAGAACTTTTATCTTAACTAAACACTATATATATATTCTATTGCATTAAAAATATTTGCACCAATTTGGATTCAATTTAATTGATTATTCTTCAAATAAAATAATCGTCATGGAACTATGAAAGTATTTGATAATTTAATACACATGAATATTTAAGAAATTTGCAAGCAAAGTAAATGATACCAAATATTCTGAAATGTATTATAAGTGGACTTTGTACCAAGAACAATTTTCATGCTGATTATTGTCTAGAAATTCTGTCTGGAGCTGACATGTTGGGTCCTCAGTCTACTCATGGCCGCTTTCATCTCCTGATTCCTCAGAGTGTAAATAATAGGGTTCAGTAACGGTGTGATAACAGAATAAAATACAGACAGAAATTTATCCACTGAAAGGCCACCGAAGGGCCAAGCATATATGAAGATACAAGGTCCGAAGAAGAGCGTGACCACGGTAATATGAGCTGACAGCGTAGACAGAGCCTTGGAAAGGCCTCCAGAAGATCGGCGTCTGACAGTTACCAGAATGACAGTGTAGGAAATGAGCAAGAGTAAGAAGCAGATGAAAGACAGCAGCCCACTGTCCGCAATTACCAGCAACTCCAGAACATACGTCTCCGTGCAGGCAAGCTTTAAAACGAGAGGAAGGTCACAGAAAATATTGTTCACTACATTGGGGCCACAGAAGGGCAAGGTGACCATAAACACCATCTGGCTCATTGTGTGCACAAAGCCAACTGCCCAGGATAGCAGCACAGAGCCCACGAGCACCCGGCGGTTCATGATGGTGGTGTAGTGCAGCGGTCTGCATATTGCAACGTACCGGTCCACAGCCATGACTATGAGAAGAGTCATCTCGCTCCCTCCTAGAAAGTGGAGGAAGAACATCTGAGCCATACAACCCCACAGGGAAATAGTTTTCCTTTCCCTGAGAAAATCTGTAATCATTTTAGGGGTGGTGATTGTAGAAAGAGACATGTCAAGGAAGGAGAGATTCCCAAGGAGGAAGTACATGGGTGTAGAGTGCAGATGAGAGTCAAAGGTTACTGTGACCACAATGAGGAGGTTTCCTGCCATAAGGGCGCCATAGGCCAACAAAAATATGCAAAAAAATAAAATTTCCAGTTTCCAGTTTTCGGTGAGTCCTAACAATACAAACTCGGATATCATTGAGCTATTCATCATTTCCGTCTAATTTATGTAGTTTTCTGAAAGTTTTCAAAATGAAAATAATCTAGGAAAATGTTCACTTAAACTGTTACCACAGTTTATGGATATGGATATATAGAAAGTAGAGTGTGATTCCTATGGAAAGATAGAAAATGAATATTTTTGAAAAATAGATTTTAATTGTTAACACAAACAACATTCACCTAACTTCATTTTTTTCAGTAAGCCACCAGAAAAGTTAAGAAATCTATTGTAAAATCTTTAAATATTATTTATATCTACTAGGTCCATATATTCATTGTTTCTATCTTGATTCATAAAACAGTAGCTCAGTGGATCAATTAATAAAAGAGTCATATGTCTATTAGTTGAGTTAGTAATTTGTATACATTTTGGTGCCTATCATTCATCTTTTAACTCTTTCCCCTTGTTAGTTTTTAATAATAATATATGTGAATATGAATGTTAATGACTTAAATACCCATTCAACATTATTTTTAAAGTACTGTCTTCTGTCAGATAACTATATTCTCATACCTCTTGTTCATTTCAAGTTAATATTCCAATATACCATTGTACCATTTCAAATGATAGAGCAATGAATTCACTTACTTCTTCAGCTTTGAACATGCTGCAGTCTATAATGTGTTCTTACTGCCCTACTTACAATTATAATAAATAGGAAATTTCTGGACTAGAACTTAAACATTTTCAGTGTCTAGGTTTTCTCTTTTCTGAGTAGTATTCTGTATCTCATTATTTTTGTTCCTCATCAAAATCCTGCCCCTATACTTAACCTTTTTTCCTGTTTTTGGAATCTGTAGTTACTGAGTTCCTTGCTAGCATTCCGTCTTTCTTGTACCTAGCATTCTGTAAATAGATAATCTCTGAAATATCAAAATAATCTTTGAACAACTGCTTTCACAAGTAGTGTTTTTGTTTCCTTGACTCATCAATGTTTCTTTTTTCATCTCCAAATGCTTCCCTCTGACCTCTCATAATTTTTTACAAACTCTTATCTTTCCTCTGTCTCAAACATTCTTCATATTTGTATTCTCTATATGTTTTGCACATTGGGCAGATTTCACCTCACTTTTACATACTTTTTATTGTTGATTTAGATATTTTGATCTCACCAACTTTCCCCTTTCCTTTATTATTAATAAAAGCGCAGATAATGTTACACACGAAGAATGCAGACACAGATACAGAATCAAATACACACAAATAAACAAAACTCATACTTTCATTAAAGATCTGAGGCATCAGAACAGAATGTTGAATTTCTATTTTGATTTACATTTAAACTTAATAGTATATAAAATATATTTCAAATAAATGAAGTTATTATTCCTAATTATCTGAGTAAAAAATCATCAAACTGAGTCAAAATTTAAATTCTGGATATGACCTCAACATTTACAAAGTGGTTAGATAGATAGATGATAGATAGATTGATAGATAGTTAGATAGATATACATGTATGTATATGCACACATATTACATATATGCATGTATATCTATATATATTCATTCTTAGTTTTTAATTGAGCATTTGTTCAATATTAATAAAAATAAAATGCAACTTATTCCAACCTCACAGATTATTATGAGACTCTAAAGAGTAATATGCATATTCATTGACAAAATTCTATATTGTTATCTCATTTGTTGGTGATAAATATACTCAAAGGAAAACAAAATAATTTTATTATGGAAAGCTTGATATTAATTACACTGATGCACTGCCTACTATGCCAAAGAGGGACTTCAATTTTGTATTGATGAAAGTATTTTCTTTATTCAATATAATGATAAAATTATGTCTTCTTTATGAAGAATTATTGTAGTTATAAGTGATACTCTGTTTTATGCAACAATTGAGCCTACACATTAATTATTGTTTTCAAAAGAAAAGTATATGCATAAAGTTAACAAGAGTAAAGGAATTTTTTAAAATAATTTAATCATTTCTTTCAATTAGGAGCCTCAAAATATTTTCTGTGCTGAAATAATTGTTTTATGAGGATTAGTAAATAAATATATATATATATTCATTAATATAAAATAAGCTAATGTTTCCAATTTGGGGGTTTTATATTTGTTTGATCACACATCAGAATTACCAGACATGCTAATTAAAGAAGAACTTAGTTTTTTCATTGTTTATAATATACCACTTTATTTTGTCTTTTTTTCACATAGGAATTAAACCAGTCAATTTTTATCTTTGTAAATGCTGCTTAAACTATGAGACCAGTCTCTCAAATCAGGAGTGTAAATGACATTTATTATCTGTCAATCTGACTCTTCTAACTGAATCTATATTATTCCAACTGCTGTTAGTTGATGTCATTTTCCAGCTTATACCGTTGCCTTCATGATTAGAATAATATGGTTTTCAATCATTTTCAAGTTTATTTTCCAGCTTATACCGTTGCCTTCATGATTAGAATAATATGGTTTTCAATCATTTTCAAGTTTATTGTAAACTCTTTCCTTTTTTTTTTTAATTTAAGAATACAATTGTAGTACTTTGTTAGCACCATGATTTAAACCTACCAGTTCTAGTTGAGGGATGGCCTCTTCAAAGACATGCAGGTGCAATAAGACTCTCAATATATATTGTTTAACTTTTATTATCATGAATATGTATGACAATCATTTTCAGATCAGAAAAAAATGACAAGAAACATAGATAAGATGCAGACTGGCCATCAATTCCCAAAGAGAGTTATTAAGATAAAAATGCTAGAATCCCCTAGAGTACAAGCTATGACTTTTTCCTCATTATTTAAGTAGAATGTAGATTCAATAACATATTATTCATGTGAAATTTCTCTGATAACTTTTTTTTGGAAAATACTAGACCAAGTTTTTTACTTGGTCGAGAGTAACACATTTACAGAACATGAATCGATCACAGAGGATAATTTCAGAAATTATAATTCTATTCAATTGTTTTATAAATATGACTATGGATAGTTTGATATTCAAATACATTTATCAAAATACAATTAAATAAACTGCTTATTTATCAGGTGTATGGTGTGCAAATATTTCCTCCACAAAAATAAATTCTCTTGATTTTATTTACTGTACTTTCTCTGTGTAATTCTTTCATAAATCATAATATTTTTGAAATGATTATAAGCAAAAAGGTATAGTAATATATGACAAATATGGCCCCACATCCGTATCCATCAGATATTGCTATTAGATTTCTCACTTTTTCTGACTAAGCTTTGGATTTTTAAAAAGTACACATTGGTGAAACATTGGTTTGCATCATATGAGTGCATAACATTATACTTTTACATTGTATATGTTACATATGATCCCACCAAAAATCCAGTTTCCATCTACCAACATCATCTGACACCCTATATCTGATTTGTGCACCTCCTAATCCCCTTCCTGTGGTGGCCACTATTTTGTTGTCATTGTTTGAATTCACGATATCATTTAATAGTATAATTTAGTAAAAATCATTTAGTCCCTGAAACAACCCACTATTCCCTCTGTTTTCATTTCTATTAGAACTTATTCTGCAGTAAAACATAGACCTACTTCAGATGTAAAAGAACATTGAATCTATTTCTTCCCAATCTCAAAATCCTTAACATTCTATGTTGCTAATAAACAATGCCTGCATGCTTATTTCTTCCTTTTTATGAAATATCAGGGAAGACCTTCCTTCAATCTATCAACCTCCTTAAAAAAAATCTATCCTCAGGATTTACAATCTCTTTCTTGTTTCACAATATCTATTTATACTTATACATGGAATGGTCTTTTTATTCCCTCAATATCTAATTCTTCAGTTTTATTAATGTACTGGCATAAGTAGCTCTTTGTTATAGCAGTCCTCTGATACCAGCACACTTAACAAAGCTCGCTTCTGGGCAGGTATGTTTATCAGAAGCATATCTATATTTCTTAGACAGGGTTTGATATATAATGCTTGGAAATATTTTTCCAGAAGTCTTAGTGACTGAAATCAGTTAAAGGAACACTGAGTGCATATGCTGTCTACTAAAGCAAGATTATAAAAGACTTGGCATTAAGACCTGAAACAATAAAATGCATCAAGGAAAATTTGGGTAAAACACTCCAGGACTTACACTTCAGAAACCCTTTTCAGGACACATCTAAAAATGCTTAAAAGTGAAGAAAGGCAAACAGTTGAGACTACATCAAGTAAAAAAGCTTCTCTAGCCGGGCACGATGGCTCGTGCCTGAAAGCTTCAGCCTATGAAGCAGCTGGGGCTAGGGATCACAGTTCGAGTCCTGCCTGGGGCCCATAGCGAGACCTAGTTCCAAAAAAAATAGCTGAGCGTGGTGGCACGCTCCTGTAATCCCAGCTACCTGGGAAGCTGAGGCTGGGGATTGCTTGAGTCTGTGGTACCCTGGGCAACAAGATCCTGCGGTTCCACAGGCAAAAATAGCAAGACCTAGTCTCAATAAAATAAAATAAAATAAAATAAAAAACTTCTATAGAGCAAAGGAGACAATAACCCAAACAAAATGTAACCCAAGTGAATGGGAGAAAAATTTTGTCCTCCCTACAAGTGACAAAGGTCTGATAACAAAGATCCACAAATAACTCACAAAACTTAACAAAAAGGCCACTCAAAAAATGGGGAGAAGAACTAGAAAGACACTTCTCCAAAGAAGAAATACAAATGGCCAATAAGCATATGAAAAAGTGCTCAGCACCACTAATAATCAGGGAAATGCAAATCAAATCCACACTTACACCAGTGAGAATGGCCCATATTTAAAAACAAACAAAACAAAACCAAAAAATGTAGCACTGATATAGAGAGAAAGGAACACTTACATTGCTTGTGTACAAACAGGTCCAACCAGTATTCTTGTTAACTTCAAATTACAATATGACTTGCTTACCTTCCATTCTTCTACTCCGAGCCTTGAAAGCAAGAAAAGTTAGAGATGAACTGTTAATATAGGTGACTTTACTATCGTGTGAGGAGTAGTATATCTAATCACTAGTAAAAGAGCTAGAACTGCGATTGTGTAACAGTTGAGTTCATGGACCATATGAAAACATGATCCAAAGTAAAATATGGAATTAAATTATTTTATTATTGAGGTGAAAATGAATAGAAAATGCATAGGCATTATTGACAGAGATAGCATTGCATAAGATTAGTGAATTTGAAAACAATAGAACTATACAAAATGAAACACAGAAAGAATAAAAGACAATTTTTATTATATGAATCTCTTATAGATAGATGACAAAGCAAATGGAATAACTATGTTTTTAGAATATATTATCTTAGTAGATAATAATAACCATTAAATATAAAAAACACAATGCAAGAGCTGAGAGGAAGCAAATGGGAATGTGCTGTTGTAACATTTTTATGTGTTACCTAGATACAATATTGAAGTAAACCTGTAGTAAGTTAAAGTGTACAGCATGTGTTTATAACCCTAAACATCACTAAAAACATAATAAAACTAAACAGCCAAAATATAAACATTAGCAAATTTAAGTGAATTTATTTAACTAAATAACAAAGGATATAATATCAAATAACAAAAACAAAAAGACAATAAAATAAAATTAGATAGGCTATCACTTTTAGTCAAAATAAAATATGTCCTTATAATAAATACTAATGGACTTATAACCCAATTGAAGATTAAAATTGTTGTATTTGATGAAATATGTTACAGACAAGAAACCACATTAAAAATAAAGACTCAGCCAGGTGCAGTGCCATGAGCCTGTAATCACAGCTACTTGGAAGGCTGGGGGTAGGGATCTCTTGACTTCGTGGGTTCAAGACTACCTTGGGCAATGTAGTGAGACCTAGTCTCTAAAAAAAAATAAAAATATAAATGAGTTAAAAGTGAGCAGACAACTGAATGGTTTTGTTCACAGGTGGAGTATAGAGAAATGGAAATGACAAAGAATCAGATGACACCAAACCTAAAACAAATCCTAGAAATCTGACTATAAAACTGAGAATACCAGAGGCAGCAGAGAAGGAAAGGTAGCATGGTGGGCTGTGGTGGACTGTGGATGCCTTGGTAGTGAATGTGGTATGTAGTATAAACTTAAAGAAGTAGTGTTTTTTATTTCTGAATCATTTGTAGTACTAAAACCATGTTACTTTAATAAACAAATCATAAAGAAAATGAATGAGTGAAAAATTTAAAAAGTAATTATGTAACTATATCACTAAATTTTAGTGAAATTTTCATGCAACTGCCATGTTTTCTTAACACTATTGCTACTAAGTTATTATTTATTAAAACTACTGGAGCTAATCACCATAAAACAACTTAAAAGTAAAAAAATTCATTATGTTACGATTCTTTTGGTAAGAATTCTGATGGTAGTATATCACTGGGATAAGTTCACAAGATGGGAAGATTTGTATTTTTTTCTGGAAAATCTAAGACACAATTTTTTCTTGCCTTTCTTTTTTATTCAACCAAATGAGAAAAGAAAAATTAGAATATTAATAAATACAAAATAACTTGCAAGAAGGAAATTACAAGCTTATCATGTCAGTGACAATCTATTAATGATTCATTTTTAATAATTCATTTTCACGTGCTCACTTCGGGAGCACATATACTAAAATTGGAATGATTCGGAGAAGATTAGCATGGCCCCTGCACAAGGATG
The DNA here is from genome assembly GCA_004024945.1 of Uropsilus gracilis. Taxonomy (NCBI): domain Eukaryota; kingdom Metazoa; phylum Chordata; class Mammalia; order Eulipotyphla; family Talpidae; genus Uropsilus; species Uropsilus gracilis. The sequence continues at coordinate 3,266 of PVHY01006793.1, read as the reverse complement.
ACATGCAAATTCATGAAGCGTTCCATATTTTTAAAAGAGAGAGAACAAAAATTACTGAAATTCATATGGAATAACAAAAGACCTCAAATATCAAAAAGCCTCCTGACCAGAAAAAAAAAAGGAGGTATTACAATTCCAAACTTCAAAATATATCACAAAGCCATAATAATTAAAACAGCATGGTATTGGTACAAAAACAGACAGTCGGACCAGTGGAACAGAACTGAGTGCCCTTAAATGAAACCACACATATATAGTCAACCAATATTTGACAAAGGAGTAAAAAACTTACCTTGGAACAAAGATAGCCTCTTCAATAAACGGTGCTGGGAAAATTGGACTAGCATATGCAAAAAAAATGGACCAAGAAAACTCCCTTACTCCATGTACAAAAATCAACTCAAAATGGATAAAAGACTTAGAAGTCAGACCTGAAACCATAACATATATAGAGGAAAACTTAGGCAAAACCTTCCATGAATTACAATTCAGAAATCCCTTTCTAGAAACATCTACAGATGGCAAAAAAAAAATGAAGGAAAACATAAACAGATGGCACTACATCAAACTAAAAAGTTTCTGTACAGCAAAAGAGACAACAGAAAACTAAAAGAAGCCCAACTGAATGGGAAAAAATTTTTGCCCTCCACAAGAGTGATAATGGTTTCATAAGGAAGATCCACAAGGAACTCAGACAACTAAACAAAGGCAAAACAAAAAAAAAAAACAATCAAAAGTGGAAAGAAGAACTAAAAAGACACTTCTCCAAAGAGGAAATACAGATGGCCAACAGGCAGATGAAAACTTGCTCAACGTCACTAGCAATAGAGAAATGTAAATCAAAACCACAATGAGATACCACCTTACACCAGTAAGATTGGCCCACATCCAAAGAATGGGCAACAAGAATTGCTGGTGAGGATGTGGAGAGAAAGGAACACTACCACACTGCTGGTGGGAATGTAAACTAGTCCAACCACTATGGAAAGCTGTGTGGAGGACCCTCAAGTTAATGAAAATGGAACTACCATTCAACCCAGCAATTGCTCTCTTGAGAATCTACCCAAAAGAGACCTCATTGTGGGTACAAAGGGACACCTGTGCTCGGATGTTTACTGCAGCACAATTTATAATTGGAAGGATATGGAAGCAACCTAAATGCCCCAAAACAGAAGACTGGATGAAAAAAAAATGTGGTATATATACATGATGGAATATTACTCATCAATTAAAAATGACAAATTTGTCAATTTCATGACAACATGGATGTACTTAGAAAAATTCATATTAGCAGAAACAAGTCAAAAAGAAAAAGACAGTAGCCACATGGTTTCATTAATACATGGGATATAGAGAAAAATAAACAAAAGCCTTGAGGAAAAGTCAAAACAAGCTAAACACCAAACTGAAGCACACAACTTTGAGCAGGAGGGAAAGGGGGGGTGGAAGGGAGGATGAGGGGGGTAAATCCTTGGGATTACAATGATATGAAATTTATATGTAAATAAAGAAAAATCATTTTCACTATTTTATAGATAGATGATATATAGATGGTTAGATGATGATGATGATGATGATGAAGATAGATGATAGATAGATAGATAGATAGATAGATAGATAGATAGATAGATAGATAGATAGATAGATAGATAGATAGATAGATAGATAGATAGATCTATTCATCTCTCACTACCAGCAGTAGTTTGACCCCTTCAAATACCAAAATACAAAGATGCTCAAATCCTTTATTAAAATAGTATAGTATTTACATGCCATATACATGCTCCCTGTATTTTGCATATCATCTTTAAATTATTTATATCACCCAAAGAAATATAAATGCTATATATCTATATCATCAATAATTGTTGTCTTGTATTAGTCAATAAATGATACCATAAAAAGTAGTCTGTACATATTCAGTGCAGAATTAACCATCATAGATCTGAAATACTACAGATTTTCAATTCATTGTTGCTTAAATCTGTGACTATGACACCCACAATACCAAAGACCCATTGTGTATATGCCCAACCCTAAAAATTTATACTGTTTTCTTTTCCTGTATGTGGAATAAATCTAATAAAGGAGGTAAAACATCTACACATGAAAGCATTAAGGCATAGTTGAAAGAAATTAAAGACTGGAAAAAAATGGGGAAATATTCCATGGTCATGAATTAGAAAATTTAAATATTAGCAAAATGATTATCCTTCCCAGTAATATACAAATTCAATGCAATTCAAATAAAAATGCCAATCATATTCTTCAAAGAACTAGAACAAATATTGCTGAAATTCATCTGAACCACACGACCCCAAGTAGCAAAACCTATCTTGACAAGTAAGAAAGAGAATGGAAGTATCAACATTTCCAAACAAATGTATTATAAAACCATAATAATTAAAGTAGCCTGGTACTAGAACAAAAACAAACACACAGAACAATGGCATAGAATTCAAAGTCCAGAAATAAACCCATGACTATGTTAATAGGTCACCTCTGACAAAGTAGTCATGGACATACATTCGAATTAGTATAGCTTCTTCAATAAATAATGTTGGGAAAACTTGACAGCTGCATGCAAAAGAATGAAGCTGGAACACTATTTCACACCATGCACAAAATTAAGTTCAAAATGGAAAACAATTGAACAATAGACCTGAAACATAAAATACATAGAAGAAAGCATAACCAAAATATTTCACTATGTTAGCTTCAGTGATGTCTGTAAGGATTTGTCCCCAACAACAGAGAAAACAAAAAAGAACATAAACAATTGGGATTATGTCAAACTAAAAATCTTCTGCACTATGAAAGAAATGATAACTAAATTAAAAAGACATCTTACTGGATAGAAAAAATATTTACCTACCATACATCTGACAAGGGACTGATATCAAAGATATAAAAAAATCTTTTAACAGTCTACAAAATCAAAGATACAGCAAAGAAGTGGTTATAAGAACTAAACAGACATTTCTCCAAGTAAGACAAACAGGCTGTAAAGAGATACATGAAGAAATGTTCATCATTACTTATCATTAGGGATGTAAATCATGACCACAATAAGATATCATCTCATATCTGTGAGAATGACCCATGTCAAAAAGACCAGAAACAAGTGCTGGTAAGGATGTGGAGAAAAAGGAACCTTCCAACATTAATGGGAGTACAGATTGTTCTAGCTATGGAAAGCAGTATGAAAGTGCCTCAAATGTTTAAAAATGGAACTGCCACATGAGCTGTTAATTCCACTCCTAGGC